>SATZ01000561.1:0-22627 GCA_004335205.1 Ascochyta viciae-villosae | reverse complement strand
CCCCCCCCCCCCCCCCCCCCCCCCCCCCCCCCCCCCCCCCCCCCCCCCCCCCCCCCCCCCCCCCCCCCCCCCCCCCCCCCCCCCCCCCCCCCCCCCCGCGCCAAGCGCGCACCCCTGCCGCCACAGACTTAAGCAGCTCAGCGCTGCAGCGGCACGTGCGATCGTTCAATCCCGGTGATGTAAGGCGTGCAGGCGGCTGACGCGCTCCGTAATGGTCGCCCGATGCAGCTCTCACGTCCGTCGAATCCCTGCAGAGCGCCGTCGACCGAGCGTTCCTCCAGAACCGTAAAGCGGTAGTCGGGCGGGAGCGTCGCGTCGGCGCATGGCGCACGTGGCGGGGAAGCAGCGCAATTACCCCCGCCGCAGACACGAGCGCCACGCGCAAGGCGGCTCGCCGTTCAGCAAGCCCTTCGCAGTGGACATCTCGTAAGCTTTTGTTAGCACACGCAACCAGGCACCGCGCAGCTGCCCAGCCGTGACATACAGGTCCCTTTGACGAGCGCCGTCTCACACGCACCTCGTCCGTCGTGCTGCTCGCCGCCAGTGAGGGGTCCGGACCAGGGTACGGTAATTCAATTACATTCCCAGAGGTAGATGCTGCACAGCGAAGTGCATGCAGGCATAAAAGACGCCTCGATGCGTTGCGGCCGCTCGCCTCACACAGAGGAACGAACGCACAGCCCGGCCGACCGAGAGATCAGGCAATACAGCAATGCCCGCCGAGCAGCAGAGCGGCGGCAAGGTCGTCCGCCCCAACTCAAGCAGGACTATGGTTCGAAGGAAGAACAGGGCACCGCCTGCGGGCGTCGGAAGGTGTCGGACAAGAGATGGTATGCGTGCCACAACATGTTACAAATCACGTTCACAGCTACAGTCGCTAGCGATTGCGGCTTCACCCCTACACGCAGCTGCACAACGGTTCCAAGCTGGCCCACCTCCTGTAGATGGCTTAGCGCTAGATGTACGCTGCAAAGCTGTTAATGTAATTGGTCAATAGTTTATCTAATAATGACTGACAGTATGGGATAGGTGAAGCCGCAATCGCTAGCGACTGTAACAAGTCGCAGACATGGCTAAGACAACAACACCAACAACACCATCACAGCCAGACACAGAGCTTTGAAGGGCTTGCAAAAGTCTTCTGGTGCAGATCAGAGGTACAGTGAGTACGGAGGAGAGAGCTGCCAGATCATATGTCCGCACAGCCTATCAGGAGCGATGTGCTGCACCCAGCCAGACGCGTTTTGTGCGGCGGCGTCCAGCGTGCGACGACCTGGTCGCGAGGAACCAAATGTGGGCTAGCGTTCAGTAGGAGAGGCCAGCAACTAGATAAGAGTCGGCTGCAGCGGCATTGATGGATCTCTCTGCTTCAAACATACAACATCTACTTCACACATACGATTTCTACTCCACACATACAAGTTCTACTCTACACATACAAGTTCTGCTTCATACATACAACATCTGCTTCGAACATACAATATCCACATCACACATACAATGTCTGCTTCATACATACAAGTTCTGCTCCATAGTCTGGCATCTGTAAGTGTGTTGAGTCAAGATGTTGCAGTGGACCAGAAGCTCTTTCAAGGACTTGTCTACAGCTACCAGCTTGGCATTGTATCCATGCTTGATCTTGACCGGGCTGGGGATGTCTCCATCCCACAGCTTCCTCCGTAGAGGCTTGTCGTGTTCCACGTCACGGACAGATGGACACGCGGTCTTCTGCTTCGTATTCGAGACGCAACGCTCAGCTCTACGCACTGTCGCTGGTGACGACAGTTCACGCTGTGTCCGCGGCTTGCTCCAGCCTCACTGACAGATCGAATCCTGCAAGCTGAACGCATATCTGCCCTGCATCAGGTCGATGCGTGCGCGCGCTGTGGTGCGGCCCCCTCACAGACGCGATCCTCGCTGCAGACATGCGTCACGCGCTGCGCACATGCAGCTTTCGTGTGGTCCATCTGTTGTTGTAGCGCAAGGACATCGCGGCTCAACTTCCTGACAAGGCATACATACTGCGGGAGCAGCTCGTCCCTGTAGTGGCGCAGCTCTTGCTCTTTCCGTTCGTTCGTCGCGATATGCCCTTTGAACTGCGAAGTGAGCTGCAAGAGCTTATCATGCTCTGAGCGGTACGCCTGCTCGTACCTGGAGCACGTCTCTAGTGGCCGGCTCACAGGACGCGAGACGAAGGCCAGCGCGCGGAGGACACCGCGTACACAGACTGTCAGCATCGAGCTGCAAATAGCCATCGTGGGTGGAGATAATCGCTGCCGGGGCGGTCGAGCATGAAGTAGCCTTGAGGCACGGCGCTTCGTCAGCACACGTCGGCAAAGCTCGGGGTTTGCTCGGCTGGGCGTTTGGCCGTGCATGGTGACAGCACGACAGGTGACAGCACGACAGCTGACATCCCTGAGAGTATGGTAAGTCACGACTGTAGCTGCAAGGGCGAGCAAGAGCACGATCTCACGCTGGGGGCCTTCCAACAGAGCCCAAACGGGGAGATACGACACCTGGACTATCCGTTAGGATACCCTCTGGATTCTGAAGCTCGACGCAGCCTCCAGAGCCCAAGCCCTGCGACGCGCGGTCACAGATCGGCGTCATTTCAGCGCATGCTTTGAAGATGGGACACGCGCTTGGACGAGGTGTTGCAGCTGAAGCTGTACAGGAATGTGGAGCGTTACATGATCATAGCCTTGAAGCTGACAGTCTCTTCTATGCCTTTTTCTGCCGCCAGAGCTGTTTTTGAAAAGTCTGCCTTGTGAACCAGCGTTAGCAGCCCTTCCGGCCCGGCAGCTGGGGATGGAGAGATCGCACGTAAACGAATGGCCATGGCTAGTATAAGTCAGTCACGATTACTATTGAAGGAAGGAAGGAAGGAAGGAAGACCTGTTAAATTTTGTAGCATTTTATGCCCTAACCCTAAGTCTTACTGTCACTGCGTGTTACAAGTAACCGTAGATTATACCGCTGCTTTTATAACATGGCTTTCTGTCTGTCGCAGAGATTGTCAGTCGCAGAGATTGTTAGTTGCAGAGAATGTTTAACTATAAGACAGAGGAACTGTAGATTACAAGAACAGCTGCGTGCTTGTAAGTTAGTTACTGTTACAAACACAAGACGGCCGTCCGTTCGCTGTAGAACCGCGAGCTTTCTAACAACAGGGCATTATTATAATGCAGGTAGTGCTCTACAGAGAATAATGCAATAGACTCTAAGGTCTTCTAATTAGGCTTAACAGAGCGGTTAAGACGCTAAGTAGTACTAAAACTAATGCTTTAATTAGCATTATAGCCTCTAAGACGTGCACAGCGCAGCGTAAATCTAGTAAGACAACATAATCTAGGTAAAGCAATTAGGAGCAGGCGCAGCAGTATTAACTAACTCTAGGCTATGTTGTTTGTTACTGTTAGCATAAGTAGATAGTAGTAGCTAAGGGTGCTAGGGAGAAGGTGCTAATCGCTACGTGTTAGAATGCTAGCTAACATTGTTATTAGCAAAGTATAGATAGTTAGCAAAGAGGTCTACTACAGTGCTTAACAGTAGTTGTTATGCAGAATAAGCACGCTAATAATCTAATATATACTACAAGTTGTTAGTTATTAGTTCTACTTAATTGCTACAGCTATATTTAACTATACTACATCTATAGAGTAAAGCTATTTAGCTTATAGAGTACCTGTGCTACCTATATCTTAGCAGCGCTAGAGAGTTATTAAGACTACATAACAAGATAGCAAATGCAGCCTGTAGCTACTATTTAACAACAGCTTTAAACTAGCAGTACTAAGTTTACTATAATTATTCCTACAAGCTAATGTTAACGCAACTAACATCTCTGTAACTAGTTACCTAAGACAAAGTATAGAGAGCTAAAGAAAACAAAGCTTTAGTCTTAGTAATAAGCTAGCTAATAGATCTAAAGTTAAGAAGTAGCTGTTTACACTGTTATAAGCGTCTATAGTACTAACTCTAGCTCCTACGTGCATACACATGTACTTACTCTTCTAGCATATATTATTATAACGTATATAACGCGCTACAGCTAAGCCTTTAGACAGCGCTGCGTAGTAGAGAATAGCTAACACTGTTACTAACATCTGTAATAAGAGTGCTGTAAGGAGAGCCTATAGAATATTTACCTTAGTACTTATAACAGCGTCTAACTATATTAAAGCACCTATATATTAGCTTTAACCCTAATATTGCTTCTACGCTTCTAGAGCCTGCACGCGCTTAAGAGACAACTAGCAAGACACTTAGTTAGGTCTGCGCAAGAATTCTTAACAACATCTAAGCTTACTACTAAGAGGTTAAAGAGTAAAGAAGAGAATACTTAAGACTGTGTATACTATTTATAGGCCTGTACAACAGTATTAGAGAGCTAACTAGAGAGAGACAAAAGCTAACTAAAGAAATAGTTTGTAGTCTTAATAATTACATAGAAGCTCTATATAAGTTACTAAACAAGGTCTATGCGCTAGATCTAGGCGTGCTTATAAGCAACAAAGAATATAAAAAGCTTATTACTATTAGAAGAGCTGTAGGAATAAGCACATATAAGAGCGCAGCTAGCACAGTCCTCTTCTAAACTGCAAGCACTCTTCTCTACAAGATATTTATTGCTATATATAATCTTCTCTTAGCAATTCTAGTTAGCTTTATAATTAGTATATAGCAGCTAGAAAAGTAAAAGAAGCATAGCGCTAGCTGTAGCTTAGTGCTATAGATGTGTTAACAAGACTACCTGTTATTATTAGCACTACTATAGAACTATACTTACAATTAAACACAATTTATCTAGATAGTCTGTTGTAATAATTGTTAAGCAAGATAGTTACTACTAGCAAGCTGTGCTTCTATATATGTAGTGCTTGCGTTAAATAAGTGCTCTAGTTAGAAGCTTAAAGCAGCTACTGCATTTATAGGAGGTTAGAGAAAGAGTATATAACATTAGCATTATTAGTTATTTTTTGCTAAACTTAGAGCTATATGCGTAAAATGTGTTAAAGTTTTAAAAACTATGTCTCTTAGCTGTAGGCTGTGTAGAATGTTCTAAAGGGTGCGTAGATTAGTATATTACCCTAACATTCTTAGTAATCCTTTTCTTAGGTTACTGCACAGCATAATTAGTAATAACTCCTTGTTTATAATATAGTTACTAGTAATTACAGCTTTACCTATGCGTGCAGTATTCTATATAGTTAGTTATTACTAGATTAATAACTAACTAATTATATTAACTGTTTTATAGTAGATAACTAGCGCTATACTATCTATAAGAGGTAGACCTGCTAGAAACTGTTGTGCAGCTGCGTATAGGAGTAAAGCTGTAATTGCTAGCAACTATAGCAATAGTAGTAATTACAGTTTTACTCTTGCAGGTAGTATTACTAACATCTAGTTATTGTTGTAATTAAGTACTAGCTAGTTATTAGATTAAACATCCTACGCTAAGCTACGTACAGAAGGTAGAGGGGTTAAGCAGAATCTTGTTGTAACTATGCGCAAGAGTAAAGCAGTAATTATTAGTTGCTGTATGTATTCTAGTGCAAGCGTAATAGAAAGGCATACGTTCCTTATAAGGGCTGTATAATGTGCAGTAATTACAGCTAAAAGGTTGCCTAGATAGCAGACTTTACTTAAGTACACTACTTACTTGCCTGTGCAGTGCCTTTCTTAAGTAAGTTGCCTAGATCTGTATATAAAACATGCTCTTAGTTACTTTAGATTAGAACAGGGAGAATAGCGGCCTCTAGCTGTTAGGTTACCTTGCTGGCACGATTAAGGACATAATAAAGAATTGAGCATAGGCAGGACAGTACTAAGCTAAGTCTAATTGTCTTTAGAGTCTTAGGGGCCAGCTGCGGGCTGTAAGTAGAAGAAGAAGGAGGCTTTCTTCTAACTACACTAATGACGTTAAGATTATCTTATTGGTACAAGGCGACCCTAGCATAATAGACGCGATACAGTTCCCTACAGGAGAGTTTAAAAACTAGACTAAGTGCAAGCAGCTGTTGCTAGACGCCAAGCGACTGTACAACAGTCTCCTATCTACAGTTAAGTTGCTAGAGGCATAGGCGCATACTGTGACGAACGCGGCATAGTATCTATAGAAACAAGGTGACTACAGCGAGGCAGAGAAGATGGCCACCAATGCTCTCACTGTTAGGGAACATGTGCTAGGGCAAGATGACGAACAAACACTGGTTACAGCTGGCGTCTTAGCAGAGGTGTTGTCAAGTTAGGGAAGGTACAGTGAAGCGGAAGTGCTGCACGCTTGAGCTTTGCAGGGCTTCTAAAGAACGCGAGGCCTGAGTCATCCCTACACACTTATAAGCATGAGCAATCTAGCCCTGGTGCTACAGCTTTAGGGCAGGTACGACGAGTCTGAGAGGCTGACTCTTCTGGCCCTCAGAGGGAGTAAGCAGAGGCTGGGTTCGTCCCATGCGGAGACTCTGACGAGTCTGAGCAATCTCGCATTGCTGCTTCAGCTCTAGGGAATGTACAAGCCAGCAACTAAGTTAAGCCAACAGGCGTTGAGCGGATTCTAGGAGACGCTGGGAGTTAGTTATCCCTATACACTCACGTGTATGAGCAACTTGGCATTAGTGCTGCAGTACCAGGGCAGGTATCAAGAAGCGGAAGAGCTTCTCCGTCAATCACTACAGGGCATAGCAAAAGTACTAGGTTGGAATCACCACTCTACAATGACAAGCGTAGAAGACCTTGCTGAGGTGCTGCTGCATCGGGGCAAAGTTAAAGAGGCAGAGAAGCTGCGTCGAGAGTATGTAGCAGGATAGTAGGTTTTCGGGAATATGTTTTCTATCTTGCTCGTCATCCTCTACAAATCATGTAGAACTGCAGGTATCTATGATACCATTGAGTAGTATTCACTCGTCTTTACAAGGTTCAGAGGACCTGCAACAGGTGACTCCCACTCTGTTGAAAGAACAGGTTCCGTTTGCAGTGAGCCCAGCAACATCGGGTTTCAAGCCGACCTTCAACTCTTCTCTACGGTGCAGCTAGGTCAACGCAATCGCTACGAGTAGCCATCGCACTAGAGGAGTTTCCACGACCGTCTTTCTTGCGACAGCTGCATTTTGATTAGCAATAACGCTCGGCACCTGCGGTCGGGCTTTACCCACAACTCTGAGCAATAGAGAATCAACTCATTTGGATTGCGAATTAGTTTATCGCACGTGGAGCTACACAAATCGTCAGCAGGTACAGTGCTGTCGTGTTCGGACATCCGCGTGTACCAGTACTGCAGAAACATTGAACCCTTACGTGTGCACGACGCAAACTTTGAAACTCTCGCGAGTGCTGCATCACGTAAGTACGAGCGGTTATATAGTCATCGAAGGAGCAGATAGCCTGGCTCACACACCATAGCACCAATCGAGACCCGGATTGGCTGACTAGCTCAGGGTACCTGCGCATGGTCTGTCTAAAACTGACCAGGATGGTCATATTACTATGTTCCCCATAGTACATACGCAAACTGGACAGGCAGGTTGATTAGTTGCATGAGAATGGGTTGCGAGGATGCAGGTCCGCTCGCATTGACGATAGACATCTTTTGTCGCAGTGCCGGCAGCACGCATGTCGATTCATGGTCCCCTGGGTGAGAAGGCCGCTATCTAGACGTGGTGCTTTACAGATTTGGGCCAATAATCTCTTCATCACAATGCATTCTAAAGAAGCGTACATACCCTATTGCTGATGTCGTCTTGACTGCACCGTACATGTCAGATACACGACTAACAGCCTGAGGCAACAGCTTATCAAATTCAGCATCGATCGACTCAGAGCAAAAACACTTCGGGGCAGACTTGACATCCGTGAAGACTCACGCCCAGGGTCACCATCTTACCCATGCCTACACGAGAAAGCCTATCGAATCTCTCACGCAGACAGCAAGCAACAGCCACTTGAAAAACTTTGATAGTCGAGATTATCAAGTGTAGCTCATTAATCCTATTCACAACGAAATGAAGGTTGTAGTGGATCATGCAGCAGATATGCCTTTGTCATCGAGTGACAGCAATATCCAAACTAGGGACAACACAAGAACAGAACCTGGACATACACGAAAGACGATGACTCTCGGAAGCACACCGAGCTAGCGCCCACAGTCCAACAACCAGAAGCGTATACGCTAAGACGAAAGTAGCACGTGCTAGAGAAGCTTTTCGAGAGAAGACGTATGCGTCTTTGAGAGAAGTATTTCCATGGTCTACTTCCCTTCCTGCTGAGCTTGCAGACTGCAGAGGCTCCATCATCAAACATCAAGACACCGACCATTGCCCTCTCGACGTCTTCATATCTTCTGATCCACATGTCTCACAGACATAGTAAATCTACTGTATGATTGTGAAGTGCAATGGAACAGATTCGTAATTAACAAAACTGAGGATCTCAGCAAATATGGCGCAGCGATACTCCCTCACCGAATGCTCCGGGCCATTGGGAACACCACGAAAGAATGTTGGGAACACGACAACGGAAAAAAAATCGGAGGTGCATTGACGTGTATTGGCTGAAGAACCGTTCAAGGGAGATCTCCGATTCGAGACTGATCTCCCCGTTGTCTGTGGAAGGTAAGGTGCGGAACTTCTTTCCTCACAGGTTGGTTGTCGACTAGCGACTCAACACGACGTTCTCAAATTCAAGCTTTCCATGTCTGGATAGCTCTGTTTGTATAGGTCATATACTGACGGGTTGTAGACGTTGAGTAGCGCAGCTTTTCTCGGCATCGATTTGCACAGCCTTCTCCAGTCTCCAAAGCACAGCAGCTGTACTCCTTGATAGACTGAATATTGTGCTAGGGTTTGCTTTTTTGAAAAAGATATGACCACCAAGACCGTGGTCACTTCACACATCATCTTGCGGATGTTCGCTACGATGGACCCTGTCCATGCTAGAGCCCGGTATTGCAAGGCTGGATACCAATGCGCTTCCACAGATTGCTGTCATCATCACGAAGATGGAACGCATTCCGCTCATCCTACTTGCTAGGATTGTAACATCAGCCGGCACTCTCTGTGCCACGCCGTGCTTGGCTGCAGTCTCGTACTTGAAAGGCTGGAGCCTGGCATCACCATTGTCAACACTATTCTGGTAGATGGTCGTCGCTAGCTGGAACAGGTTAGGCATATGTCAATGGGCCGTGACGGGTAGACCTACTGTTACGCCCAAGGGCATGCCCAAACTTCGCATGGTTGTGTACATACTAGCTGCCAACGCTGCATCAACGTCTGCGGAGATGGCCTGGATCGCGACGTTGACGCCGGTCAAGAGCATACCGTTCCCTATGCCGAATACGACCAAGACAACAGCAAACACAGCCGGACCGGTGCGAGTACTAAACGTGATGAAGAGGCCGCAGGCGCCAGTGGTCACTACCCAGCCGGTCCAGCTCGCCCAGCGGAAACGCCCGAGTCGCGTGATCAGCGTCCCAACAACAATTGCACCGGGGACCAGCGAGCAGACAGCAGGAAGGAGGCCAACGCTTGCCCTCAATGGCGTGTAGCCAAGGACTGCCATCTGATACGACGGCAGGTAGTAGAGGGCGGTAAAGAGCTGAGATGTGTAAGCGACCGCCTCTCTTCCACGTTGATCAACGACTGCGACTTACGATGAGGCCGTTGACGAGCGCAGAGTAGAGTGCTGCCGCCATGCCCCAGCTGACTTGGAATGTAGACAAGAAACGGTTTGTATGCTCTAGACGCCTTCTGCGAATATGGACGGGGGGCAGGCCTGATGGCCCCATAGAGATCGTGTATCTCATGCGCACATAAAAGAGCATCAAACCCGATAAGCCGACCGCTACGGGGACGATAGTACCCACTGACCACCACGGGAACTGCATGCCACCCCACGAGATCCCAACGAGGCCAACAGTCAAGCTACTTTCGTACAGGGGCCATCTAGACGTAGCAAAGCTGCCTATTAGTAGTGGCGTCGATGTCAACGCGCAAAGTGGGCTGTACGGAAGCGCCCGTCAGGCTGCCTCAGCTGGAGGACATGCAGAGATGGCGTTATTGTTGCTCGACAACGGTGCTGATGTCAATGTCGAAGGCGGGTTGGGTTCCATGCCACCGCGCTCTGAGCAGCGTCAGCCAGGGGACACCAAAGTCTTGTGAATCTGCAGCTGAGAAAGGGTGCAGCTGTCAACATGCATCACGTGAAGTTTGGCGTTGCCTTCGAGGCAGCTTCCGCGGAAAACTATGAGCCAACCATGACGATGTTGCTTGAGAACGGCTATGGACCTTTGAAATAATGAGGATGGCCGTCTCGGCAAGGGGCCTGCCGCAGGATGAGGGCGCATGGTTGCTTCGCGAGTTCGTTGGACGTTGCTGTCCCGCGCACAAAAATACGAATACAGCATGTTTCAGCTATCAGACACGATGACAAGACCGGCGAGCGTAGCGAAATTTTCGGTTGACAGCCGCTTTTACGAGCAAAGAGGCGCATAAGATATCCGTGAACGGTCTTTGAAGACAGTACTTTTGGGCAGGTGCGATCCTGCTAGGTCAGTGGCAAGCTTGCTCACATCGGATCGTGTAGATCTGGAGGTTCAATGGCTACAGATATTCTCTCATCTATACCTCACAGTTCGTTCGAAAACCGTTCAAAAAGCCCTACAGGAGGGGCACTCGCTAGCCAGTTCGCTCATTTAATTTTCTGACCCTTCTACTTGACTTGGTGGGCGGACTTTGTTCCGGTTGCACATTGATAAATCGACGCATAGTTTGGTAATGTATCAACTACACAAGCATTCTCAAGCTCTGTGACTCTGTGGCATGTGCACTCCTGCTGAAGCTAGATCCGAAGTCCTTTCTTTTTACTTGCCATTCGGTAGCAAGATGGTTTAATCAGAATCGCAGGGGCGGCACTGTCGAAATGATGTGGAGATAGAGTCTACCTTGAGAATGGTACCTAGGTCTTGAACACACTGGCTAACCTAAGCCGCGACCGTTTCTATCCCTTCGGTGCACAATTCGCTTTAGACCGCTCACCGAGTTTGCATCTGATACAGCTGCGGGGTCTGACTTCGGAGGCAACGCGAGCAATAAGCAGCAACGTTGATGCATTTCTGGGTTCCCACGAACCCGCTCACAGCTCATCTATGGTGGATCCCAAGGACAGTCAAAATACGCTTACAGTCGAGTCCACTGACAACCCAGTTCGTAAGCCGGTGTGACCAAGGCTGTAGTATCAAGTAGCGGGACAGAAACAATCAGTAGAAGGATGATGGTTAGTGAGCACTTTGTATCCACACGCGCTCTGTATGTATATGCTAAGCAACAACCCAGTACTGGGGTTCTCTGCATTTAAAGACCACAAAGCAAGAAGGAAAGCCAATGAGCATAGTGATGGGCGAAAGGGCCTGTTCATTGCGCTGCAAACAAAGTATGGCGACAAGATTGACGATAAGTGTCGAGACCTCTAGCAGGTAGTCCTTGATTACGTACAGGAGAACGCAAAAGACTTTACTATCACTGTGCTAGAGTACTATCTCTACAAGTATCTAAGCGGAGACGATGAAGCCTACGGCACACCGTTCAAGCACGAGGTGTGGAAGAGGTGCTGTTTATCGTCACGATCTACGCAGGGCCGTCTCTGCAGCACAAGTAAATTGCCAGCCCCGTATTAGAGGAGATTCACAGGATCAGTCTACCTACAACTTAGCAAACTGCGCTTGATTTCATCTTTCAGATGCCAGAAGTTGCGAACGATACAGCCCTTCGGTCAGCGACTGGAGCCAAACATCTGCTTAGGATGATGCAGACCTGTATGTCCGTACTTCTAAGCATCATCGCGCGTGCCCACAATTGTGGCTCGTACCTGGGTTGGCAATTGCTGCTCTGCAATTCTGTGCAAACGGATCAATGCGGCTCTGGTCTAAGCAACTGTGGGGTACGAAGCCATTCGCGTTATACAACTTGCGTTGCTATAGTGCTTAATGCTACTGCTTACTTAGTTAACAATCTTGCTAGTCTTGTTTAGTCCCTTTACAAAGACAACATATTACACAATTGTGTCTTGTCTGTTTGCAGAAGTGATTTTGCAAGCTCTTTCTGCCTCTCTAATGATACAAACTATTACCTATGGTCTACAACAACACTTTTACAGCCATAGAATGGCAACTCTTAAGGTAGTACCAGCAGCACAGTCCTTGTACCTTAGAGCTGCGATGTGGCTTGTTGTCATCGTAGTGACCTCAGTCTCCCTACTGCAAACCGCACACAGTTTTATTGCTTAGCCAGAGTCGCAGAGAGGCGAATTGTCAGCGTCAACCACCGCGAAGGACTTTATGACTCCATTCTGTAATGAATGGATCGGTTTTGAGGAAAGATCGGCGCGCTATTGGCTAGATGGCAGTTCCGATCTCGAAGCTTTCGCCGCGCGTTTGGTGGTCGCGCGCATCTGGGGCGCGTGCACGGACACAGTGCCCCACCACCGGAAAGTTCTTGAGTTGCTAGGTGGGCGGGCATCCGCCCACCTATCGCTAAAACGTGGCCCCATTGCACCCACCGACCGGTCGGCAGCACGACAACAGCAACATCGCCCCTCGATAATGAGCGCAATAACAGAACTACAAGTCTCATGTTGCGACTGCAAAGAAAACTTCAAGGGCGTGGACAAACGACAACGAATCAAGAGCTTCGCGTGCATGCGTCATCGTGGGAACCCGTCGCTCAACGCCACAAGCTCGACCACACCCCCCACATGCTGTCCCACGATGCCTTATTGACCATCCTACAAAACTCCTCGAGAAGTCGTATGGTTGCAGATCTACGAGTGCGTCTGCTACACAAGGAATGTGCGCAAGGTTGCACAATTAACGAGACTGTGCAGGAGTGGCCTACAGATTTGCGTACGCTGGAATCCATTGAGAGTTCGGCCGGGGCTTGTTGGGTCTCTTGCTCTACGCAAGGCCTGAAACGATACCTGGCATCGAACCATTCTCTTCCAGATCATGTTTTGACAGTCCGAATTCGAGACCGAGACGGCGAAGATCCAAGACTTGAGCAAGCAGAGACTGCCTTTCTACAATGGGTTGATAGTGGCCACATAAAGGGTGCATATCGTCATGTAAGCAGTTCGGACTCGGTGCCTCTGCAGCTTCTGTCATCCCGCGAATTCCTGCTCCGGTACGATGCTCGACAGCACTCGGGACTCTCGTCCGCCATGAGCGACCACCTCGATGTTCAGACTTTCTCCGGAGACGCAATGCAAGGTGAAATCAGTGTTCCCTCATCCGTGAGGCTGCTAGGGTACGACCTTCTGAGTAGCTTGACACCACGGGTACGGAGGCAGTCGCAGATTCAACTTGGCAACCATGGCGGTCCAGAGTTCCTCATGCGAGAAACAGATCTTGAGTCGCTGTGTCGAACCGTATCATACAGCGAACGTGGTTCATTTGTAGATTGGCATGCCGATTTCATGACTGGCTCATGGTCACAATTGATAAGGGGATGGACTGTCTATCTGATATACACAGGTCCCTGGACTGAGAGCGCACAGTTTCATTTTGGCACTAAGTCTTGCAGGCGTAGTGAGCGCTTCACCCCACGCCCGGACCATGTACGACTCATCTATGCTGGCCCCGGGGATGTTCTGATCATGCGACCTGGAGGAGCGCATCCTGTGATATACTGCCACGTCACCCTCAAAGATATATTAGTCACAGGGGGTGCTATATGGCCTCGCAAACCGAAAGACATGTTGAATGTCGTGCAAAACATGGATTCCAATGTCAGATGCAGCATAAATGCCGCTAATAAGGAGAGGGACACTAGCAGATGGAGGGATCGTCTTGCAAACAACGGAATTCCGCATCAGTTCCCGGAGTATCTGCAAGCGCTGAGAAACTACATGTCCCTAGCTAGCGAGGATGGAATTGGAGAAACTAGCAGCTCCACAGGCTCAGTGGGATTGGCCAACGGGTCACAAGAGGAGCCGGATCGCAAATTAAGTGTGAGCCTTTTGGAACGATTGAACAGACAGATATACAGTGATGAAGTTATGAAGAAAATACTGGTCATCATCAACGGTACCAGCAGGCAGTCAGGCTGGTTAAGTCTTCTCGTCGCCGGGGAAACGAGTATGAAAGCGAGAAGCGCAAAGAATAACCGGAAATGTGCTCGATTTACTTGTGACTCCAAGACCCACTGCAAGGTCTTAGCTGCAGCAACACTGTGCTGCAAGGTCTAAAGTGAGAGATTGTCACATTAGCAAGCTACTAGAGCCTTACCGTAGTTTCTTTAGGTTGCATTTCTTGTATCATTAGTGAATTCCATTGTGGCTGGATGTTGCCTCAAAGTGCACAAGCTCCTTTCTTAGCCGAAGCGCAGACACTGAGACTGTTGTTGGAAAGTTTGATGAAGCGATTGAAAGGACAGTCTTTCGATCCAATATCAACCAGAACAGCAAAGGTCTCCACGACAAAACGAGGTTCATGTCTCATCAGTTTGACGGACACCAGTCTCCACGCTCACTGCACCAACTACACATTCTCTTCATGGAAAGCTGTGACCGGTCCAGGGAAAATCTTCAGAAAAGACACCACGAGAGCCGACTTGCAGGAAGCGTCAAGCATTGGCACAAGGATTGAGGGACCGGGTGGCGCAGTAGAAGCACCCGCTTTCTCGAGCCGGGCGGCAGCTGGAGTCAGCCTCACCTTCATCTATACATCTCGACGCGACTTTCGCCACTGCGCGTTCTCGTCGTATCAACATACCATCACAGAAATTAAACAATCACAAAAGAGTCTTTGTGCGTTTGGGGGTGGTTTATTTTGCGACGAGTCCTTTCCCCTTTCTGGGAAGGCCTCGCGAGGTGTATTTCGGCCCACCTCCCCTGCTCGCATGCACCTGCGTGCTACGGCTTGCTTTTTATTACTTGCTATACTGTCAAGGATCGAAATCTTAAGGACCGAAATTTCGGAAGAACCGTTGGAGAGACCACGAGCACGGATAAGCATGAGGGTCAATTCATGACTAGCTAGTACCCGCTATTGGGAGCCAATTGACTTTCACCGCGTTTCACATGCCCCACTTTCTTTGCAAATTTCCTCACGTTCCTGATGTCTGTATGAGTGCATTGTGCACGTGTTTGCAAGCGACTTCAACTGTTTAGGAAGTTCCTCAGGGGCATTCGCTGCTTTGCAAGCCTTCCTATTCCAAGTGCACGCAGAAGAGATCGAAGCTATAGATGAGAGTGCTGTTAGGGACATACCTCTTCCGGCTCTTTGCAAGAGTCGGTTTTTAATTCCGGCATCACCCATTATGAACCTTCCCTTCGATCTTACCGCACGAATGGTATACTAATATACCCTGGTTCTTTCGATCCGGCTCATCATAACCATCTTGAACCCTTGCGCCGTGGATTCTTTAAGAGCAGGTACGACATAGTTGCTCTTGTCGTCGTACTGTTAAACAAGTAAAGCTTGTTAGCAAGTCTCGCGGGGCTGGCGAGGACATGATACTCTGCAAAGAGCAAAGGGTCCAGTTTTGGAGAAGTACACACTGTCCTGGTGATTGGGTTTGGGTCTATGATCGAACAGAGCAAGGGTGGGAAAGGTTTCGCCGCCTCCTACGCATAGAATAACCGAGGAGGGATTCGATATCGAGTTTGTCCTATCATGCGGTCCAGACTACGTGCGCTTGCACGAGTCATCGTCTCTGATATCTTGGTGTTGCAAGGACATCATCACCAGCGATATCAGCAGACGTGCAGATTTCGTCTTGTGGATGGGCCTCTGATCTTGAAGCCTGCGGACCATGGAAGAAATAAGCACCGAGGGAAAAAATGATGTGGGGAGATGCCTTGGAGAAAACTGCTTAGTTGTTGTCAGGTATATCTTTGCTCTGTGTTCAGCCCCAAACCATCCAAAGCATGTTCGGCGAAGGCAAGTATGACTTGGTGTCCGATACGTCGTGAGAGCAGCCGGTGACTGGATCTAGATGGACGAAATCGCTTGTCGCGTGGGGTTGATGACGAATCGATTGCCGCAGCCCATGCGATAAGACTTTGCAACCGTATGGGCACACCTGGATCTGTTGTACAGAGTCTTTGCTCTGCGGGCGTTCAGTTTTGGAAGCTCAGAGGTGGTTCAAATGCATCCGGGAAGAGGTCTGATTGGCTCATCAGTCGTACAAGAAACCCAGGCCTACCCTTCACTGCAAGCTCCCGATATTGAGTCACGTAACGACCCTTGTGTTGTAGACGACTCCATCGACTATAACCTGGAGCTCATTGAAGCACAAGCTCATGTCACACCACCGAGCCCAGTGATCTCCGACAATGCAGATGGGAACACACGTACCTTATTGCTCGTATCGCAGGACGCTCAGGCTTATAGTGGTCACTACGGCGTAGTCGAATACCTGAAGGAGTTTTTCCATACCCAGTTTCCGTCCCAGCAATGATGGACAATCATGGGATAAAGATCAGCAAAGGCTAAGCCGTCATTTCGCTCTTTTCCGTGCACGGAGTCCGATGGAACAGCGCGATCCGCAATCGACTGAAGGAGGTTGATAAGTTCAACTTCACCGTTATCTCAGGCGATGTCCTGGCTTCAACACTGCAAGCATCCTGGATGTTTATCAGAATCGAGAAAATTTTAGACTATCTTTGCTGAGAGAGGGCCCAAAGGACGAAGTGAAGGGTGCATGCGCCGAAGATGCACTCAAACGAATAAGGAAAAGTTCGAATTTGATGCACAAGAAATGGGGTCGTAAATCAACACAGGGAGCATCAAAAAAGAAAAGAGAAGAAGCGTGCGGTCAACCACCTGACAGTATCTCTACCTACCCTCTATGACACCTGGTCAGCTATGTCTAGTTGCAGCGAAGTCCCTGTCTAGCAACATCAACAGGGCCGCTCGGTCGTTTTCAGTGTCCGAACTGAGTGCCCTAGACGGGAATAGTTGGGACGTTCATTAGAACTTAGCTGAGACGAAGGAACGATGAAAGCATGATGCACTCCTCTCCGGCCCTCTACATCTGCAGCGACTGCTCTAAAACTCACAACAGAGGCGTTCGCTTAAGGCAGGTAGCATGTGCACAGCGACGGAGCTTAGTTGTAGTATCAACTAGACTTCTGCAGAAAACTTTCAAGGTTGAGATAACGAGCTATCTAGGTGACTTGTGTCCGGCAGCCGTGCACATACTCGGGACCATGGTCCTACGAGAGTCAGGGTGAGAGGTTCCAGGCTGGCCATGGCAGGGCCACACAATCAGCTTAGCTAGACACAATCCAGCAACAACTATCGTGAGCGCAACACGAAGCCACAGAACAATCTCTCCTTCCTTTGGCTTCGTTCAACGTCGGACATGTCTGCCGAGAGATGCCCGCTCAACGCGTCGAGCATTGCGCATAGACAGGTGCCGACGGTTTGGGAGGGCGCTATACAGGATGCGTCCCTGCATTTGTACCGCCCCGCAGCCTCCAAGATAGCAATGAGCTGTTTATGTTCTTCGTCCCTCACCACCACGCCTGGGAACAGCGCATATATTTCCTCCAGCGTCTCGCACATAGAGATGATGTGCGCATCAAGACGATAAATGAGCGACTTGTTTAGCTTTCTTCCCTCAAGACCATCATGCCAGGCTTCGAATAACAAGTACAGCGTTGCCCACTCGCGCCCGTGGTCTGTTCCATCGTATCGAGCACTAATTTGAGCGAGGATCTTTTTACAGAGCTCGCTAGGTGTTCTGCCGGTCGCTTTTCGAATCTCTCTAAGAGGCGTTCGGGCAGCAATGAAGTCTGGGTGATAGCACATGTGCTCTGACATGGTCAACGTGCATGGCACAGAACTTCGCGGTTCTCAGGTGGTCGTTCAGGCTCATCTATGGATCGTAATGTTTACGCTACTGACACACGCCGACATACGTAGTCAGGTGCAGGGCAAGAGCCGGTGAGGAGGTATACATAAATGTGGACCCTCAGTTTCGTGAGACAGCCAAGCCTGGCGGCGTAATCGATGAGATTACGTTATTGATATCCCTCCGTAATTACAGCCGCGTCTGGTGAGAGGTAAGCTGCCATACTCTCACGATCTATATTGGCAAGCTTGAAAGACTCCGAGCCATGTAGGATCACGCTGATGGCACGCTACTATATCTGAAGATCACGCTAGGCGTGTTCGTACCAACAGCAATCACCCCCCACCCTGATGGCTCTTCACCGCTGGACACTGAGTTGGTGCTGAGCAAGAGATTGCTTTGCCTATAGGCATTCTCAACTGACTTTCACCGCAATGGTGGTCTTGTGAGTCACATCGCACTCCTATGATGTTTCGGAGCGAAAGCGTGATGGAGAAGCATTGAAATAACTTGAAGCAGACGTACGATAATAAAGTCTTGCTGCTGTAGGTTGCAGGGGCTGAGGTGCAATAACAAGATAGATGACCTTCAGGATCCATTCACAGTGTAGCGCAGGGAACAACGCCGATTGCGGCACTAAGTTTGTTTTTATGCAGCCACAGGGCGCGGACGCTCGTAGCTTTCCGAGTCTCAAGGCGCCCCCACATTGTTGAACAGTTCGTCCTCTGTGATCATACAACGCGACGCACCTCATCAGACGAGCAAACATGACCACTGTGGTAGCAACTCCATCTCAGTTAGCAAGCAGAGTTCCCAACATAAAAGCACTGCGGACCGCTCTCCAGTGATGATCGACGGCTACCTCGATGCGGCGCGTTCAATTCTTCTTTGACCCTCTTCCGAAAATCCTACATTACTTCTACCGTCACGCGTGGAATTGACGTCCACAACTGGTCTAGTCATCAGGCCGCCTTAACAGAAATGTCTCAAGCTTTCCTCGACAGAGATGGCAATGGGGAGTTATACTGGCCTACAGACGCTACGTCATCCTATCACACCAGTCTGCAGTACGTGAATCAACAGTCGCTGTAAGCATGATCCCACATCAATCGTAGCGTGTCTCTAAGGACTATCAGCATACAAAAATGTGTCAAAGAGCTGCTGTATCGCTTGAACGTCTAGTAGTATCGTAATGCGAGGTACAGACGCCACAGGAACAATACACCTAGTCAGCTACCGAACAGAGCTAAGCCAAGCCTGTTTGCTAAATGTATGCTCTGTAAGAATAGGACTTAAACACTTCGAACGATTTGTTAGACTCACCAAATTGAAAGTCTTCCTGCGGTAATCCATCAATCGCTTATAGAAGCGATGCTTGTCCAGCATGTAGACACGCTCGTTGTGGCCACTGCTGCATTACTCAAGTCATAAGACGATAAGAACATAGAAGCAGGCATTGCGACTTAGATGTGCGGACTTTTCAAACACGCGCTCTTCGATGAGCTATCAAGACAATATTCTGTGTTCGATTCTTCTCTCCATATTTGCTTTTCCCGTCGATCACGACATGGTTTGCTTGGACTATTTTCAACTTGAATACCACCTCTTACCGTCTCCGCTCCTAGTGCAAAAGGTCAGAAAAGAGCTTTGTTGTACGTCGAAGTAGTTTGTTTGGATCAAAGGGAATCAATTTAGTCGCAGAGCAGAGAACAACACACCTCTAGGGAGAATACCTGCACATGGACTCTGTCCTCATATCGTCAATTGTTGACGCCTACCTACAACGAGCCTCCGTGGCATTGGCTGCAGCTCTCTTCGCCTTCGCACATAGTTTTGGCTAGGATATAACAGACATCGGATGAAGGAAAGTAAATTCCGGAGCTTTTTAGGGTACTAAGGCCCCGGCATGACCCATGCTCTTCCGCGCGGTATAAAGATACTGGCCTTACTCCCTTGAGGGTAATGGTGAAGGTCTCTTGCTTTGCTCTGCTGTACATGTAAACACCTTCAAACAGAAGGTCTTCATGGCTCCTTATGTTAGATCTGAGATATTTTAACACCTTGGCACTATGTGATAGCTGTCTTCGAGGTGACTGGTGAGGAGATTAGTAAGTATGTGCCTATATGAGTCCCGTTCAGGAGGAAAAGGGTAGTGTGTGAGCTGTTGCAAGTTCCGTGCAGAGAAGCTCAAACGAGAGTCGCGAAAGGGTGCAAAGTTGTGCAGGGAAGCCCCACTATGGATATCATAGACGCAGGTAATCAATTCACAAGAGCCGACAGATCTTTGACAACTTGAATAGGAAACGCCACTCTACTCCATAAGACAGATGGTGAAGTCTACTCGTGCGATAGACTCGATGACTAATGAAGCACGCCCTGGAATAACGTCAGATAGAATGACCGGCCTTGTTCTTCTCTAGCTAGTGACGGAAGCACGGGAACGGATTGGCTCATAGACCAACGGTTGATGCGTTTGATTAAAATAGAAACATCTAGCAGTGCTGCCTGGGCTGCGATCGTGTGATCCTTGGAGTGATATGAGATCGAACACCTACTGACACCACTACTGCAGACATGTATCTAACGTCCATCCATGCGTAGCGCAAATCACAATATACCGCAACTAACTAATTAACTCGCAATAATTGTAGAAAAGTGTGACATTCTTGTAAGTTAATTAGTTAATTGCGGTACACCTGGATTTGCGCTACGCATGGATGGACTTTAGCATGGTTTTTCTCTACAAGGTTGTGCCCAGTGTAGATCCAACAGGCACTACCGAGGTAAATTCCTAGTGCCGAATACATGCCGCTCTTTTCGTCTTGATTGGCGCGTACCCTGTCCTCTTTGTGTAGCTAGTTCTTAGTCACTCCCCCCTGCATTTTCTAGCTGCATGCTCGTAGTGTTGCTGTTCGCTCCGGAAAGACGCAGGAGACGGCGAGGCGGGCTGCAGGTACGTCGATCGTAAATACGCGCGAGATGGCCGTTGACATGTGTAAGGTGAGGCTCGAGAGACGGAAGGTGTACACAGCACAGGCTGTTGGACGCATGGGTAGGATGCATGGGTGACGTTGGTTTGGCCACACAGCTAGACGCTTGGCCAAGGTCCTTGCGGCCGAGGTCCAGAGACCAAAGCTGTGCGCGTGCCTAATACCCGTCTGCGCATGTGCGCCTAAAAGCTATGCTGCCTTCTCCTCGCCGACGTGCGCACATATTGGCATTCCCAATGTCATTCACTCGGCGTTGCCCTGTATTTCCCAGGCCGATTAGCAGAGATCGAACGACGCCGTTACCGGTACACTTCGACTACCATGTCCGTGCGCGCAACGCCCGGATTCACGCAACGCCCGGATTCACGCAACGCCCGCTTTTTGCTAGTAAAAAAGCTAGAAAGTAGATTTTTGGATAGAAGTAACGTGTATAACTTAAGACTTGTTTAGTAAGAATTCGTCTTATCCTATCTATTCATCTCTACTTTCTGTCTTATCTTACTCTACGAAATTACCTATCTAGAGTGACCTTGTAAAACAACCTCTGTCTGATCTTAATCTAGTAGAAGATCCAGGAGTGTCATAGCGTCTGCCCAACTGCTCTACGCTGTGCGCCGGTGGGTGCGCAGGGTATGATTTGCATAAAATAGCGTCGCCCTCCTCTCGCCTGTGCTGCAGGTAGCATTGCAGGGGTCACGCGATGCGGCTGGTGGCTTGCAGGCAATGAAATGAAATGATCAAGCTCAGAACCTTCGTATGTACATGGATGTGTCTAGCTACACGATTGTAGATGCGAACCAATCCTAGAGTACCCGGCGCGGCAGCAGTCTGCTCTGGATGAGTTCTTGTGCGCGAATAGCTTGCGGCGAGAACAGAATATCTCTGCCTGTGCTCTTATAGCTAACGCTATGTTGTATTTCCATATGGGCATAGAGGTACTGTGCGGTTTCGGCCGCATGTGGGGCGCGCACAGTCCACATTTCTACACGACGCCAGCGTGCTTCCACAAGCCGTGCGCAGGTTAAACGCCAACCTCCGGGGTACCGTGGACTAGTAGTAACAGACTTTGTGCAAATACCTTTTTTTTACAAACAACACCTAGTTTTAAGAAGTCCTAATGTCTCTACTACCTATGCCCTAGATTTGTTATTTAATAGCTAACCTAGCTGCCTAACCCTAGACCTGCTTTACAGAGATTCTAGATAGATAGAACTAAACTAAAATAACTTTCTAATAATGCTACAGCTTAAGCAATTGTATTACTTCTATGCTGTTAATAATAAGAGGATATATAATAATTATTATCTGTCCTGTTTAGTGCGTTAACTTACACTAAGAAAGCTAATTATTATAGAAAGAAGCGTAACTCTTCTACTTGTAGCTAATAAACACCTTTAAAGGACGTTGTAATAATAGACTACCTTAAAGTCTCTTATCTAAGGTATTAAACAGTTAATTTAGACTGTAGGTAGCAGAGATATTAGAGGTTAAAAAAAAGGCGTTACTCTTAGTATTCTAATAACAAAGCAGTTATTAGTTTATAATACTATACTAGAGCTACTTCTATGTAGGTAGCGTAGTATAATTAGCTAAGGCCTAAAGTATATTGCTATTAGCATAGTTAACAACGCGTAAGTAACAGATACTATATACTGTTATTACACTTATACCTAACTAGAAGCGTACTAAGAGTAGGCTAGCAAATAGGTACAGCCTAGGTAGGGGTTAGGTACATTACGTAAGGTACTCTACCCCTACCTAGCACCTACCTACGCTAACCTCCTGCTAAGA
>SATZ01000560.1:0-22827 GCA_004335205.1 Ascochyta viciae-villosae | reverse complement strand
TGCCACATCTGGGGTGTTCCTCTTGTAAAAGATCACTAAATGCTCAGTGCAAGCTCGCTCGTATTCTCACTTATTCAGGCACCCCCCTTGTATCGAGTTTTTGGAATCCCATACGCGTTGTAGCCGACTCGGCTACTTCCAACAGCAGCAGCAAGACATATTTCAGCACTCTTTGCTGCATTGACATTTAGGTACAATCTTTATCTGACCGAGTATCTGTCAATACGGAGCCTCAATCGGACAGTGGGCCAGATTATCACGATAACGAACCTCTTGGTTGAATCTGGACCAAAGGAAATCTCCACCATGGAACCTATTGTTACCTCGTGCACACGTCGCTCACATGCATACCTTGTTCGTACTCCTAACTAGTGCTGCATGTTTTAGCTGTGGAGAGTCACTGTCAAGCGTCATCGTGACTTTATAAGATATGTGCTGTGTTTGCAGAGGTTTTCAGTGCAACTGCTCTTACCAGTAAAATTACATAGTCTTTTAAATGTTGTAGACACCTGCGCAACACGTTGGTTCAAAAAAACAGCTTTTTCTAACGAAGAGCATCTTGACGAGCCAGCTTTACCAGTTAGCGCGATGGTCGCACTGCTGCGAACAAGTGCAGAGCAGCGCCGGTGTAGAGTCCCTGAGCCGATCGATAAATCCAAAGACGAAGCGGCTCCGCATCCGACATCGTCTACATTATAACCATGTATGGTTCGCACAGCGGGGTTGATCTATTGTGGGTCATCTTAGCTGAACGGTCGTCTGGAAATATCAGGTAGAGGCCAATCTGAGTCATTCACAATAGAAAGCTGGGAGTGAGCTGTCATGCAGACAAAGCCACAAAGCACAAATAGGCCGGCATCCAGACTACATCGTACCAAGGCACAGATCCGTCAAGCCTATCTCAGAAGCATCTGCTATTACAATGAGCAGCAATTCAACCAAAGAAACTCGTTTTTCACGGCCGAGTAAAACTTCCAAATACTGCGTGTTCTGGTTCAATCACATACATATAAGCAGTCTCTTTACTGAACGTTATTAACTTCTGGGATTGATCAGAAACTATAATGCACATCGTCAATCAAACGAACCTCAGATACAAAGCCACCCCTCACAGCTACGTTCCACGTGAAAGTCAGGAAGCACCAGAACCTATCGCAGCCAAAGAGTGAAGACGCTTTGAAGAATCGGATGGAATCGCAACGCTCACTAGTGTTCGCTTTGCTGATGTTCCGAGGCTTTCTCCCGAGGAAGGTTGGGACGCGGCGCCATGCGGAGATTTGGCTGGTCTCGCTTAGATTCGCCCTCGTCGACAACGAACATCTCTATCTCGACGAGATACACGCGTGATAGCATAACGAGGCTGCTCGTTGTCCTAGCGGACACCATCCGACCTACAGTGCAGCCTTCATTCCAGCTTGACGTGGTCTGCCGAAGCAACCCGCTTCCCCCTCTCACTCCGCCCTGATGCTGTCTAGGCCGACGCCGCTCGTTCCTGCATCCTTCGAAGCATAGGGCAACCAAGGCACGACAGAACGGTCAAGCCTGCCAAGGCGTCTTATCACGTCTTGACATGATATTTGCTCCTCTTCGCATACAGTCGTGTTGCAATTGGCTGGGATGGTGCGCTCCTCTTATCCACATCTGACTTCACTACCACCGAAGAGGCAGGTCGGGGCTGCCAAGCATGCCAAGGACGCACGTTGTACCATTTCGAAGATGTCGAGTTTCTTGCTTGGATTACCGCATCGTCAGCCCGTAAGCGGTGGAAGATGTTCCTGGTCATTGGGAGTACAATGAGTAAGGATGTCACCGATGACGGAATTGATGTGTCGGATATAAAGTAAGAGCCATGGTCGGGTCTTTGAAGCTGGTCACTTCTCAGGACAATTTTGCAAACCAGTGCAAGCGAAAGCACCGGCATAACCATGCTCAAGTCAATTACTGCCATTGCTGCCTGTGCAGCTACCTTCGTGGATGCAGCGGCTTTGCTGCCTCGTGCCAACACCACCAAGAAGCTTGTTACCTCTGTCAGTAGCTATTTTCTCTTCTCAACTACATGGCTGACAATTGGCAGGAAGCCTTGAGGCATCTGCTTGATATTGACAACCTGTATGCCAAAGCCGAGCACCTGCAGGAGATCGCCTACAGTACCGAGGGCAAGAACCGCGTCATCGGCAGCAAAGGACACGAAGACACCGTTGCCTGGATCAAAGAGACCATCGAGCAGTTTCCTGATTACTACACTATTCAGCTTCAGGGCGTCCCGCTTCTGGTTGGTGTCTCTGCAAACCTGACTGCCAACAACAAGACCATCGAAGTCTATCCGGTTACCCTTGCGCCGGAAGGCGATGTTTCAGGCCCGCTCGTTGCCATCCCTAATTTGGGTTGCGAAGAGGTGATGTCTCTTGGACCCATACAGAATGCGTGACTGACAAGAGCTAGACGGACTTCACTGAGAGCTTAGAGGGCAAGATCGCACTAATCAACCGCGGAACCTGCTCATTCGGTATCAAGGTTCAGCTTGCAGCTGCAAAGGGCGCTCTTGGTGTAATCGCCTGGAACAATGGCGAGGGCACCCTCGAGGGCTACTCGCTACAGGTGTTTGAGGATCCTGCTAAGCCCTACGTGCCTGTTGGTGGTATTACTCTCGGCCAGGGCGAGTCCCTCCTAGCTCAGCTTCAAGCCGGCGTTGACATCAACGTCAATCTCAAGACCGTTGTGCAGAACGCCACGAGCTACAATGTCATTGCAGAGACAGTTGCTGGAGACCACAACAACGTCATTCATGTCGGCGGACATTCGGATTCGGTTACTGCGGGCCCAGGAATCAACGACAATGGCTCTGGCTCTATCTCCCTGCTTGAGATTGCTATTCAGCTGACGAAGTTCACTGTGAACAACGCTGTTCGTTTCTCGTGGTGGACTGGTGAAGAGGCTGGTCTTCTCGGTGCTGAGTACTACGTTAAGCAACTATCGCAAGCAGAGAAGGACAAAATTCGTCTGTTCCTGGACTTCGATATGATGGCATCGCCCAACTACGCCATTCAGATCTACGACGGCGATGGTTCGGCATACAACTCTACCGGCCCCGCCGGTTCTGCGGAGGCTGAACACGAGTTTGCAGCATACTTCGATAACCTTGGTCTCAACCATACTGAGATCGAATTCGATGGTCGTTCTGACTACGGTCCTTTCCTCGAGGCCGGCATCGCGGCTGGAGGTATTGCCGGCGGAGCTGAGGGCATCAAGACTCAAGAAGAGTTTGAGATGTTTGGTGGCGGCGCCGGTGTCCCATACGATGTCAACTACCACGAGGACGGGGACACTGTGAACAATCTGAATCTCGAGGCTTGGATCGAGTTTGCCAGGGCTATTGCACACATGACGGCTACGTATGCACGCAGTTGGGATACCATCCCTCCGAGGAACGCTACTGCGTCGGTCAAGAGGTCTGAGAAGTACAACGAGTACAAGCAGGCTTTCCAGAAGACCAAGAGGTACCAGAAGTGGGTCTAAGAATATAGTATTGCATGCTTCAACATAACCGTGCCGGCCTGTCTAGATAGTCCGCCAGATACTGCATCTGTATCGTTGATGAACTCATAAAATCTACATATCGAACCAACCCCTATATTTTAGAATGAAGTATTAACGTGATAGTGAGTTACGATCTCTCAACGTGATAAAGCAAGAGATTTGTGTGCACTGTTTTCCAACCTTGAATTTTGTCGTACTTTCGCCTTAGATGTTACGTTCCTCCTTTCTGGGCGCCTATGAGCTTACGCATCCTTGAAACTTCGAGTTTATAACTTTGTTCAATGTCTTCATGACACTCGTTAGGTGGGTTCCTGTATTCTCCATCGTCGATCAACATTTCACAATGCATACGGGGAAAAACGAATCAGGGAAAGCGCAGAAATGAATTTTTAACCCAGGACGACTCTAGGGTTTCTTGTAAAGCTGATCTTTTCGTGCGACTTATCGGTTGATACCGTGTTTTGCTCACAAGTTTCAAACTCCAAGGTGGGGCAGCAGGCAAACATGGCCAATAGACACCCGAATTTGAAAGGAACTTCGGTTGCAGAGCTCCTCGAAGGGGAGAGTGCTCTTGCTATAAGCGATAAGTCTCAACCGAAGGCCGGCCATTTGGTTGACTTGATCCACCTCTCCCGATTGCGCAAGCCTGTAAGTATCTTCGAGATGAACCAGCTCTGCCAGCGTGGCTTTGGTGCTGTAGTTGGCTCTGATGAATTGCCGCATTGGCCCTGGACAAGAGATGTGAACGGCATTTGCGAATTCTTTGAGGTCGTTGCCCGATAGTCTCTCGAGTGCGGCCAGGGCAGAGCACTTGCCGCTACGCAGAATGTAGAATAGGTTAGCGAGGGTGACACGAGAGTATGAGATGGTGGTCATTCTGATGTGGTCGTTTTGATGTTGAGGTTCGCTGTTTTGCTTTGAGCTGGGATGAAAGTTAGGGATGTAGATGCCGATGAAGTACAAACAAAACCCAGGACCTGACTTGTATAGCAGCACAAAATTCGCTTGAAACGTCGATGAGGTTTGTTATCAAAGGAAAAATAATGAACCAATACCTGGACCTTGAACTGGTCTACAGTCATCTAATGAGCATGCTGATCATAAGTGCAAGAGCCGGGTCAACTCGTCGATTCCAAGGCTGTGCCAACCAGCTTTCGAAAAGCCACCAGCACCAATGAGGAACTCCAGAGCTCTAAGCTGCGCATTGACAGCTGTGGTAGAGTGAAATGTCTTCTGACTCTTCTCCAAGCTTTTACGTGATCGAATCAGCTATGCGCTTCCAGGTGGTGGTGGGCAATCAAAACAACTTCGGCTGATAACATGTACTAGAATTTGCTGGGAACCAGCCGAGGTTACAGAACCCTAGCCGTGAATAGGTGAAGTGTTCTACGAAGACGAAGTTGATTTTGGTGAACCCTGGCCTAGTAGAGCGGGTACGCTAGGCATGTGACCCGTGCAGTCAAACGGCAGCACGTGTTTGCTTTGTTTGCACGAGCCACCGCCCCAACTTTCTGGCCAGACAGCAGCGCCATCTTGACACACGACACAACACCGTGAACCTCTCGAGCCTCGCCTTCCTACGAATTCTCATACCCCATAAACTCGAGTGTATATTCAAACCCGGGCTAAAGCTCTCGACTGCGGCATTACGTTCTTCGGCAGCGACGAAAGCCATAGATCAACTTCAGAGCGGCGCGAACCGCACACGACACACGACATGGGCGGGTATATTTCAAAGTTTTCGGGGTTGATTTGGGCGAAGAAGGAGACCAGGATATTGATTCTCGGGCTTGTAAGAGCTGTCACTCGGAATGCGCCGAAACAGCGAAGGTGCTGATGACAAATGCAGGACAACGCTGGCAAGACAACCTTGTTGTACAGACTGAAGGTATGTCAAACGTAGTGAAAGCACTGCAGATGTAGCTGCGAGTGCTGAGGAAAAGAGGAGACGATGTTCATGGTGGCGATGCTGATAAGCGTGACAGATTGGTGAAGTGGTTACGACAATACCAACAATAGGGTTCAACGTCGAGTCGGTGACATACAAGAATCTAAATTTCAACGTCTGGGTACGTCGAGTCTATACAAGAGAGAAATGTTACGCGTGGTTGATACATAGCAGGATCTTGGAGGCCAGACTTCGATTCGACCATACTGGCGTTGCTACTACGCTAACACCGCTGCCGTAATCTTCGTCATTGACAGCACCGATATCGATCGTTTATCCACTGCCTCGGAGGAACTGTCCGCAATGCTGAACGAAGAGGAATTACGAGACGCCGCACTGCTTGTCTTCGCGAACAAGCAGGATCAGCCTGGCGCCAAAGGTGCTGGCGAGATTAGTGAGGCATTGAGGCTGGGTGAACTGAAAGATCGTAATTGGAGTATCGTTGCATGTAGTGCGGTCGATGGTCGTGGCGTAGACGAGGGCATGGATTGGCTTGTGGTGAGTACAGAAGATGCATAGCTCATCTGCGCTGCTAACCTGCTGCAGTCGAACGTGAACAATGATAACTAGACCGCTGGCCGGCACGATTGCGAGATGGATGGTTAAGTAATGGCACCGTGTGCTTTCAAGAGAAGGTGTATCATCATACTGGAGTTAGGCGTGCAGACTGTGAATATCGAAAGGCAGCAGGTGGTTCGCAATACGACTACTGAGACACATCCCGCTATAGGAACCCTGCCACACCAGCGGTTGGATTCTGGTGCGTTTATTGAACTCTTTCTCTTGACTCAAGAGAACAAACCTGTGTCTTAATGAGACAGCTTCAACTAGCGCTGACGTCAGGGTCCGTGCTATGAACGTCGTGGCTTCTTCGACTAAATTTGAGGCACAACTACTTTGCTCCGTTTCTTAGCCTATGCTTGAGGATGCCGCCACTTCGAACATCAAATGCGCAGCGCAGGCAAAAGTCGTGCTCGGAGTGTGTAAGGGCCAAACGAAGATGCGATATCGGACTGCCGCGTTGTGTGCGATGCAACAGGCAGGACCTTCTGTGCACCTACCCGCGACAACACGATTCCTTGCAAGCTTTATCAGAACCTGGGCGTAATTCAGATCTTCCAAGTGTAGCAGACATGAGCACAGGGGACACTGCAGTAGAACTATCCCCGTTCGATCTCGAAGCACTCTGCATTCCATCCGCAACAGAAGATCAGCTCTTCGACTTCGACCTGCCTGATGCTATCACCTCCCCGAATCCTCTTATAAATATCACCGGCAGCTCCACTGACGCCGGGGATCAGGTCACCTCGCACAGAGCCTACAGCTCCGCGAAGTCGTCGACCTTTTCATCTGCAGAGATTCCACCTCTTGTCAGGTCAAGGATTGGGTATGCAATCACTCAACTGAAATTAGCACCTCGAATGATGGTTGAGAATAAATCAACACTCTGGTGTCACGCTATGCTATATGACGAGCATATGCCCCGATCGTTACAAGACGCACACGCCTCTTGTGCCCTCTACAATGCTAGGAATGATATCAACACCGACTTTGTGGCTCGGCACATCACGAGCCGCATTGATGAGCTCATAGCTGCGCCTCTGCCGACAGAAGCAATCGATATTATGGCACGAGCCCATGCTCTGATGCTATACCAAGTTATGCTTTTCTTTGGTAGCGACGTACGATATTCCAGCCAGGCCGAAGTACTGGTGTGTCGTCTCGTAGAAGTCGGTAACTTGCTGCTCAATATCAGCGCGCAGCAGACCGACCCTATCAACGCGCTGCTCCTGTACCCGAGTGCAGCTGTGCGTGCCGCGTGGAAGTCCTTCTTGTTTCGAGAGACCTTGCGCCGCACTCTCTTGTCGCTCTTCCAGTTTGTGGCTTTTTGCCATTTGCTGCGTGGGCAATCCGGTCCTTGTACAGACGGACTTTCGCAAGGCAACAGAGTGACACTTTCGGCCCATCTTTGGAGTGCAAGCAACGCCTTTGACTTCGCGGTAGCCTGGAATGAGAGGCCGCATTTCCTAGTCCACAACCTAGATTTCACGGATGTCCTCAAGGACGCTCAGCCAGACGACATCGACAACTTTGGGAAGACAATGCTTGTGAGTCTGCAAGGCATCGACGATGTGAAGGGTTGGTTTTACATGAAGGGCGGCACCTTTTGAATGAACATCTCCATTTGTGCGGACAAACTCAAAAGTGTGAGAAAGACGTTGCCGATGCAATATTGCAAGCGACTCCAATTCACAGAGACGCTTCAATGCCACAGCAAGTACTCAACGACCCCTGGCCACTTGTTGCGATCCGAAAAGTATCCACATATGATCATTCCAGGCCTATCGCTACCGGTCTGGAGGCTGAGTTTCCTGATTGGACCAACAGTAGGGAATCTAGTCCTCACATCTGCTAAATCAAGAGGCTGTTGGAATAGCACTCGGGACCTTATGAGCGCTCATTACGAATGGGCAAGTTCAAGTCGAACTGCGCATTCATCGTGCCTTTGCAACACGCGGCAGCAACCGGTAGTGGTTGGCAGAAGTGTCCACCGCCGATGGTTGGCCGAATCGAAAATTTCAACCTGGGCTCAGAACTATTCCTCCGCCCCACCTTGTAAGACTCTGCTATCCACGATACCAGCAAAGCTACGCCGCGACAGCAAAGTTCCTTCTTGATGGAGAGCTACGAACAAAATTTTGGGGATATATTGTATGCGGTCCATTTCCTTTTCATCACAGTAACAACTGGCCTAATGGCCCAATGGCAAGGCGCTTGACTACGATTCAATCGGCAATCAAGAGATTCCAGGTTGTAAGTTATTCACCCGCACTCAAATGCCCAGCATTCGATTCCTAACAACTCCCAGCGACCCCTGGTTAGGTCACAACACCACAGTTTTTTTTGCGCCGACCTTCTTACTCTAACCCTAGCTATGGCTCTTTCAGGCCTAAGCGAGATTCCAGGTTTGATCCTTAATTAGGTCAGAAGATAATTCCTTTTTTGCTAAATCGAGGATTTGATGTTCTTCGTGTACTTGTGCAACACGAACGCACCCCGTGAGCTGGGGCTGGCCGAGTCCCGCGGGTGACCTTGAATATCTGCATGAACTGCACAACACATTACTGGCTACATACATAGCTTGAACAACAACTATTTTCTTTCGTTCTTCGCTGCTTCAAGGATTATTGCATTCTTGTGATCTATGCCGCTAAGCTCAACCTTTGCATGGAATCAGGTCTTCTGCGCCTGCACGAGCTGGATCGCCCGAATTAGTAGAGCGTGATGCTTAAGATTTCTGGGAGCTATTCGCTGCTTCTTGCAATCAATGCGTTGTACTTATCGTATTGGTACCGAGACAATTCAAACTTGAGCAATTTCTTTCATTTGTTTCCTAAAGAGAGAAAGATGATGGAAAGAAGAGCTAAAGTGCTGTAGTACAAAGAGTTACAATACGATTGGGCAGAGAAGTCCTTAGTTCCTGAGAGCTTTCGAGTGCAACATCGACTCTCACAAGAGCTGACTGGCGCCTTTCAAGTCGGAACCGCAATGATGACACTGTGCTTCCGTACCTCGTCGTATGTATGCACTTCAACAATCCGAAGTCCAGCCCGGTCCAAGAGACTTGTCCACTCGTCTCTGCTTCTCTCACATCCTCCTAGGGAAGCAGCCATAGTCAGATCCATAAAAGCACACTGCCACGGCACATGGGTGTCCGGCAAGACCACCTCGTCGATGACGATGCGCGACTCAGATGATAGAGCAGGAATCAGGTTTCGGAGAATACAGATGCTGTCCTCAGCCGTCCAGTCGTGCAGTATGTGCCGAAGATAGTAGTACTTGGCACCCTTGATGGGTTGGGGTGTGAAGAAGTCGTGTTCCTGGAACTCGATGCCATCGATCTTGAGGGCATAGGCCAGCGTTGAAGCTACATCTTGGACAATGATACGGCCTGGTACTGACGGCATTTGCGTCTTGAAAGCCACCGACTGCTGTCCGAAACCACCGCCAACATCGACGAGGAGTGCAGAATTCGCTGCAGCTTGGAAGTTGCCGATATCTTTCTTGATAGGATACGACTCGACCCAACTGTGCATGCGCTCAATTTTCATTGCATGACCTAATGCCTTCATTTGCTCGGGGTGTTTCTTCATCCATTCAAAAGGCGGCAGATCCGTGCCCAGAGCTAGGTGGAAGGGCAGATCTTTGGTATCGGTGATATCTTGGTACTTGTGGTCGCGCAGATAGCGAGGCAGCACTTGAGCGGTCAAAGCATGCAGGTGCGTGACATGTGGGAAAGCACCGACAACGTCGGGATGGGCAAGTGCTTTCGAAACGCGGTTCGCGGTGAACGTGTCTTTCTTTGTCTCGATGATCAAGCCAAACGATGCCATGGACCGAAGGAGGTGAGCGAGCAATGTTGAGGACGCACCAGTTGCATCAAGGAAGTGTTGCAGACCGATTGGGGTGGTGTTGGTGGAAAGCGTTGCGAATACATCTAGGTCTATACCGATCTGAATAAGAGCCCATTGCATTTGCTACGATGTTTCAGCACTGAAATCCAGGTGTTCCAGAAATTAAAACTCACACCCAATCCTAGACTCCAAACTAGATCAAAGTTGGAAGCGATATCTCGTTGCACGTCTCGAAGCTGTTCCTGGATGCGCTGTCGCTCATGCGCATCCGCATCAGCATAGAGAGTACGAATTTGTTTCAAGATGCTATCCATGGCTTGCAGTGGTGGACAAAGTTGAACAAGACGGGTAGTCGAAAGTCGTCTGAGAATCTAAGATCATGCGCTGTTCGGATGCGTATCAAGCTGCCGGCAATGGCCGCACACTTTATACACAAGCACTCGAACCTCCAGGCAGCCGCATTATTCTGGCGCTGTTAAGGAAATGTCGGCAATTCATTCTTCTATTAGTATCTCCTGACATATTCCAGAGCGTTTCGCGAAGCAAAAGACCGAGAAGAGCGCCAAAGACCGAGAACACCGAAGATTCAAGGGCTGTCGCAACGGAGCGCATCCTTCGTTTTAAAAGGGTTTTTTTTTCAGGATCGACATTCTCCAAATGATGGATTACGATAAGCGTTTGGTTGATGGATCATACGGTGACAGTGCCGTCGCGGTTTTGTATGGTATTGGTGTTGCACAGGCCGGTAGCTGTAGATGAAATGACCGAGAAGACCGATGCAGCCGTTGCCACTGGTTTGACTCTGTTTGTAGCTCTTACGATACATTTACACCCACATTGGCACTTTCTTTTTCTCGCGCTGTCCACTTTACCTCGCCGAATGCTTTCAGCTCCGCACACCACTCGCTGAACTTCTTGTCAAGCGTCTTCCTGTACAGCCACTTGACTGTGTGCGCTAGAACACCGCCCATAACTTCCCACGTCCGCACTTCACACTGCTCTGGCCCTCTAACAATGACTTCATGGAAACGCTCAGTGTGTAGACCCTTTGCGAAGAAGTCAATCGTGTCGCCTTTCCAAGCAACACGATATACATTCGAGAGATCTGCTGTATACACTGGGGACGTTTCGAGGGTCGGAGAAGGAATATACGGCGACGGCTCTGAGGGGGTTGATATGTCGCTGATGATCAGGTGCGTGGGCGTTTGCTTGGAACCTGGTCCCCCCATAACAGCGAAGAAAGTGAACTTGGTGCCTAGCTTGAGTACAGGGGACTCATTGTCTGCCTTACTGCCATTGTGATGGGCCACGTTGGGGAGCTGGGCATCAACAACGACTCTAGGAACGAACGTACACCAATCTGAGTACGTGGATGTATCGAGTAAGATATCAAAGATAAATGACGCCGGCGCGTCGATGAGTGTTGAGCCCGTTGTTGCAAAAACGCTGTCCTGTACAGAAACCGTAGGGGTTGACACACCTTCCTCGGGCGGCCACACTGCTTCAGTCATGGCAGTAGCAGGTGCAGATTTCGCAAGTCGGTGGTGATGATCAATGTCGTGCAGGGTGGAACGTCTTGGTTGCCGAGTTGAGGAAGGGGCAACCGAACCACGTCATGGATTTTTAGATTACAACTACACGACTAAACTGCGCCCATCCCTGATCAGCTACATTGCAGTGCTTTCCGATATTGCTTCATAGTTAGCCAAGGTATCGGGTAACTGACGACGGTGCTTCTCTTTTTGTGGCTGCATGCGTGTGCCGTCTCCTGGGGTCAACCCCACAACCGAGAAGAAACGGCAGCACGCTTTGTTGCATTTGGTAATTGCGCCTGGCAGAGATGCTATTCCATGATACCTCCACGCATGCTGTCATCAAGGCGGCTTCGTTTGAAAAGAGACGGCACACGTGTTAAGCTCGACGACAAGCTGCGCCCCTTGCTATATAGGTTCGCGTACTACAGCTTGGGAGGCGCCTCGCAACATGCGTAAGGAAACCACATCGCTGAACATCCCCCCGCACTCAGTTAGAATTCGGGGCCCGTCTGCGGCTGAAGCGGACCCCAGCCCCCCAGAAGACGCAATTTTTGATAAATTGCTCCGAGCCAAGCTTTTTACCCGACGCTAAAAGCACACCGGCAGTCGAGAAAACGTGTGGTGAATTCGGCCCGTTGGCTTGCGCCTCTCAAACAATGTTTCATAAGCGGGCCAAGCATGCAGGTGCAATGAAAAGGGGACGATCGCAGTGAATTTGAGTAAGGACGGATATTTTACATATAGAGACGATTTCCCCGCGTGCTGAAGAGATTGCTGCTGCCATATTTCAAACATGATGTTGCCGACACAGTCACTTCTGATTCCGTTCTTTGGGGGAGCTGCAGCTGCTGCGAACCTGTACGCGACACACTACTCTGGAACAATCAACCACCTAGCTTTCGACAACAGCTCCTTGACCCTAGTGAGCTCAGCAAAGACCGGGCAGACTCTACCCAGCTGGATCACCTACGACGCCGCAAGCAAGAAGTTGTACATTCCCGACGAGAACTTTGTCAATGAGGACTCCAAAGGGATTCTAGTGTCATACTCAGTTGGCGCTAATGGCGCGCTGACCAAGGCTGGGAACGCAACCACGCCTCGAGGTGGAGTCGCAACAATTCTATACGGTGGAAAGGACGGCAAAAGCTTCATCGCAAACGCACACTATGAGAACGCGCAAGTGTCGACCTACAAGCTACCTCTGAAAGATGGCAAGCCACTCCAGACATTGAACTACACGCTGGATGGCCCTGGCGCGGTTCCAGATCGTCAGGAGGCACCACACCCGCATCAAGTTTTAGTCGACCCAACGGGCAACTTTCTGCTCGTGACCGATCTTGGTTCTGACAAGATCCATATCAACAAGATCGACAAGAACTCCGGCAAGCTGACCAAGTGTCCTTCCGCAAAAACTCTATACGGCGCTGGCCCTCGCCACGCAGCTTTCTGGACCCCTAAGTCCTCTAAATCAAGAGTAGCACATGGCAAAGGCACCGTGCTTTACGTCGCGAACGAGCTCTCCAACACCGTGACTGGATGGAGCGTGTCGTACCCCAGAAAAGGGTGCTTGAAATTGAAGCCGAAGCAAATCATCACGCCATACAAGGGCAACAGCTCTGCGCCAGATGGTGCCAGCGTAGGCGAGATTCGAGTCCAGGGAAATTTCCTGTACACATCAAACAGAGCCGACCAATCCTTCAAACCATATGATTCCCTTACTCAGTATACCATCGCGGCCAACGGCTCAATCGCGTGGACGGAGATGACTTCTTCGTACGGTCTTCTTCCGCGTAGTTTCGAGATCAACAAGGCTGGGGATTATGTCGCCATTGGTGGTCAGACCTCTGACAACGTGGCCATCGTAAAACGCGACACAGCCACCGGAAAGCTGGGTAGTCTTGTGGCGAACTTGACTGTCACCGGTCCATCAGACCCTACCTCCGGGAACCCAACTGGTCTGAACACTGTTATCTGGGCGGAATAAGTGCCTGTTTATGCTCCGAGCGATGAAGAGCTTGCACAACATATATACCACACTAAGATATATATTAGATGTTACGAATGCCTAAGAGCCGAAGCACGCTGTGGGGACAAATCTGAAGTGTGTTTCAATAAGTTAGACAGTGGCGCCTCGCCATTGAAATGCGTCGCAGTTCGTACTTGATGACCTGCATACGCTCAACAGTCTCATCTACAGCTACTGCCAAGAATCAACACAACTTCGAGCGCTTTCAGTCCTTCGTTCATCTGTTTTCGTATGCAGATCGTTCTTCCCTAAAGTTGAAGAATCTTGAAATTCGGGATCAACTATCTCGACTGGTGTACACGTCTCATTTCCATGAACACCACCGGCTTCGCCTTTGATTTAACTCATACAAAACAAAACAAAACAATTTCAAACGGCTGCTCAGGGCAAGTAGAAAGCATTGGTTTCCACATGTGTACGTTGGATGTTACGCCTGCCAGGAGCCTAGATTTCGTCGATGAATAGTCTCCATTTGCCAATTTCGAGGCTTGTACATGGTCTTGTGTGCACAAACAACTGGACTTGTGTTACTATCATCTGACAAGCCGTATTGCACGGGAGGTTTGCTTTCCTCGATAAAAATCAATTAAAAGCCTGCACACTCCGCTTCTTCCATCATCACAAAACATCTTCCAACAACACTCACATTGGCTGTATCCGTAATCAAATATGGCCGTCTCTTTCCTCGAGAATATCCAGTCTTTGCCAGCTGATGGTCCTGCAAACCACGCACATGTCATCGACATTAGCACTTACGACCCTGAAGATTTCAGCAGTACTCCGCTTAGTTGGAACCTCAAGCTGTGGGATGCGGTCGCGACAATGCTCTACAACATCTCCCCGGCTACGTTGAACGACTTTCTCGATAATAAGAGGCATGAATACAAACTGGTGCTTACCCCCAAGAGTATTGGGGGATGTATCGTAGTCTGGAGGAAGGACACGGAAGTTCTTGTATGTGATAGATTCTCACTTACGAATCATGGCTGATCTGATGTATAGGTCGGTGACTTTCTTGACCAGCCTGATCACGACGTCTACGAATGGGACCATGTCGTGCGCTGCGATATCGACAACGATGGTGGATGGACAATCAACTACGCATCGTACGGTCTTTACACCCAGCGTGACTGGCAGACCGTTTGGGCCGGATCTTTCATGGATCTGCGGCCAGGTAGAGGTGACGTGTCTGGTAACGCAACATGCAGGTCCGAAAAAGCATTTCTGCTCGCGGAGACAATCATGAATGACCGTCCTTGGCCTGCCCGATTATTCAGCTGGACTATCTCCGAGAATTAAGCGGTTGGTTTCATCCAATTCACCAAACCTGGCACTCTTGGGGAGTAGATGCACATGAGAAGATACTACACTGGTCCTTGTTGATAGTTTCAAACCATCATGTCTTTACTTCTCCGTGTCCCTTCGCACCACTGGAATCTGACTATGCATCGTGCCTGACGTAATATTTGCCGCGGAAAAAGCTGTATCCCATACAGCGTCGCAGGTTACTCTGGCCTTCACTGTGAAAGACATACAGTACAGCTACTGCAATCAAGTGGATTCTGTCTGTATACTGTAGCGTTTCGTCTAGGTTGTATGATAGTGTCCAAACTGCTGATTGTTCACGTTCACCATCCCATCCTTCCCGCTCACCGAAGACATGTGCACTATTGCTGCATACCATCATAACGAGGCCTGTGTCTGTACCGACTCATCACTACCACAAATCTACAAATCCCAGAATTCGCACCCATCATGACTGCCTCCAATAGCACTACCGCCATGGACATCGACCAAGCTACTCCCCCTTCAGTCAAAAGCGAATCCACATCCACCTCAGCCCAAACCTGCGACACGGCACCAACAGAGACCAGCCCGCCCCCACCACCACCCAATACCGAGAAGAGCCAGCCACCCTTCGTCAACGCATTCGAACGCCTCCCTTCCACCGGCCACCCAAAGCAAGCCCACATCATCAACACCGCAACGTGCCACGAACACAGCGCATTCCAACTCCAAGACGCCGTCGCAACAACACTCTACCTCGCATCACCCTCGACGCTAACCACCTTCCTAAGCCCGACAGTGCACGTCTTCAAAGCCATTTTCCAGCGCGACAAGCGCGGCCCACAGCTCGTCATCTGGCGCAAGGGAATCGAAGTCCTTGTTCGTCTACCGGTCCCTCACCATTCCCCTGCAGTGTCCCCGTTTCCAGTCCTTGCGATTCAAACGCTGACGAAGACGTGCAGATTGGAGTGTTCACGCATCATACGTCGTTCAAGGCGTTTGGGTTCGAGCATGTTGCGGGCTTGTTGATTGGGTATGATGGCTGTTGGTACGTGAAAGCGACGGCGGGGAATGCGGTTTCGAGCACCAAGTGGGCTGAGGTGTGGAGTGGGGATTTCGAGTGCTATGGAGGCGTGGCGAAGATGGTGGTTGAGAGGGAGGAACGAGGTATGCAGGATCGAGCGTCGATGTTGGCTGCGAGCATGTTGGCGCAGAGGTTTTGGGAGTTCAAGGTTGATGTGAAGGTTACTTAGGTTTGAACTGTCAACGTGAGGGCCTTGAGTCGTTGATGGTCGATGTTGTGACACTTCGAGAAGTGTCACGATCTGGATCGTAGCATAAGACAATGCTCCGTCTAGATTGGAATAGTGCATGATTGCACGATGCGGATTCTCTCGTATCACACACAGAGCAAAATGTATCTTATCGCAGTGACATCAGTGCAAGGCACGAGAACGCCGTCTTTGACCTGCCACCAGAGAGTCTGCGTGGTTATCTACGGGAGAAACGTGTAACATTTTGAAGTAGCGGAGAAAGCAACCCTGAGCCTGGTTCTCGTGAAGAAGAAGATATCTCCACTGTCCAGTTCCACGCTACTTACAGGCTCCCCTTCTATCCTCTCGATAATCCGCTCCATATCAGCCCTCGCACTACCCTCTGTCAACCTTGTACGTCTCATACGTTTCATACGTACTTACCCTCCGGCTGTGAGAGGTGAATCGTCGAGTGAGCTTGCACCAGGCTCTTTGCTATTGTCCTCAACGTCGGATCCGCTGCCACTTCGTGCACTCTCCGCTTCGTGGGGACTGCGAGCTCGGTTCTCTTCCTCCGGTCTCCGCTCGTTTGTTTCGGCTGATGGACTCTGGTGCTCGAGTGGAGTCTCTAATGCAGTCTCGGATTCCGATCCATCTGAAGATCCTTTGTCGTCGTTCTCAGTCACCTTTAACGCCGTCATTGCAACGCGCACTGATGCCGCGTTCACACAGATCGACCCCTCCATCTCGATCAGATCCCACAATAGCTTGACGGCCTTTGGCCACATTGGTTCATGGTGACGTGGGACACTACTGAGGTCGCGAAGAAGCTCGGCGAGTATCGTGTTCAGGCCATCGTCTCCGGCGAACCTTACAGCAGGGTAGTCTTCAGGTGCCTCTCTGAGACATAGATCCCGGATGCTTCTAAGAAGCCTACAGCATCTCACGTGGAAGTCATAGATATCGAAGGTGAGCGCCTCTTCGTCGTTCTCGTACGCTTCTTTGGCTGCAATAAGAAAGCCGATTGTGCTGGGTTGGCCGTGGAATGAGCACTGATCCAGTTGATTGTTGACGTATTCCTCCATGGCAGTTATCCTGTCAATGCTTCCCAAAGTAGTGTAAGACGCAGTTGCCCCTTTCTTGAGCTTTGAATATTCCCTGATGTATTCTGATGGACACTCCAGACGTCTCGGAGAGGAGCCTTTGATATGTATATCGTTTTTCACTCGATCCATCTTCATAGGCTTTCTATTAGACTTGAACTTTGTTTGATCAAGACCATAGACTAAGCAAAACCGACTCAAGTACTCTGAGTTTTCCGCTGGGGGTTCGCCTGCGAAGACCCGATTATAGCACTGCTGATGGATAACAAATTCCATATCTTCCCAACGCACCGTACCCAGGGAACCCGACTCTTTCGCTGCATTGTAAAGATGCATGGCGGTCAATACATGTCCGTAGCCATTCGTGATGTCCGTGAAAGATTCTTGACACTCGTAGCGGTACTGCGCCACCTGCTGCCCAACGAGCAGCGGGACATGGGACAGAAGTTGGAATCCTGGGAAAGAGCACTGTCTCCCGAACAAATGCTCCGCCCACTCCATATCTATTTGGAACTTGCTGATGTGAGTAATGGTTTCGCTAATGAAAGTAAACTGTTTTTCCAAGCGTTTGTCTCTCGTACGGTGGTCGCCCTTGACCTTCTCCGAATACCATTCATGATCGTAGTTCAGGTAAACAGAATGCATATCCTGGCTGACCCTCGCGAGGATGTCTTCAACACCTGCAGTTTGTGGATCGACCTCCTGTTGGATGTCCCATAGGATCTGCGCGGCAAACGCACTGTCGGTGTCAAGGGCACCATTGACAAGCGAGCTACTTGTAGGATATATGCAATCCATCTTCCACACCGTCGGACCAGGACCGCTCATCGTGGACAGCAAGCGCAACTGATACAGGGACTTGAGCAGACGCATATCGTCCAGCGTGGTCCCCCAATATTGTCCCGGTCGAGCGATAAAGGACTCAAACAACAAACGCGTTATCCGCGAACACGAGAGGGCGTTGATATAGAAGCCTAAACGTCGCTTTGCGTTTCTTGCAAAACTGACGTCCTCACAGTTTGGATTGACGCCATCGGCAAGAACCGCATCGGTGCCGCAGTGCTGACGAAAGAATGAATCGATGTTCGTGTGCACTCGCGACGATTCCGTGGCCCCAAAGCGACCAAACTCTTCTAGAAAGACAGCAGATAGCTCTTCGATACTTGAACACACAACGTTGGTGCAAAAGGTAGCTGTCTGGATTCCTATCGCCCCGAGGCGGAATTCGCGCCATGCCCGGGCGGAGAATAGCCTGAGATAAGTGGCATCCTGGAAGAGGCAATAAACGGCGAATGCGGTGTCTTCGTCATAGGGCTTCAGCTTGTAAATAACTGGATCCTTGGTTGTTGGTATTTTCATAGGGTCCGTGAAATAGAGCGACTCTGTCGTCTCGACCCCTTCGACCCCTTCAAACATGCTGTCGGCACGGTCACTTTCTGTGGAGTGCTTTTCAAAGACCGCGGCCTGTGCGGCAGTCGGAGGCAGGGATTGAAGATCCAGGAGGAGATCGTCCAAGAGCCGTATGATGCGTCGCCGCCACTTGTTGCTCTTGTGCATAGTTTCTGTCACAGCTGCATGTTGTTGGTTGCGGACGCACTACGTGGCAAATCCTTTCCGAGCGTGTATGATGCCTTTGAGGACCACCAAGACACTGTAAGGCATTTCAATGTCCTTTGCAGTCGCGATCACTTCACCGAGTCTTTTCAAGTTCTTGTAGGAGAGCTCAACCGTCGAGGGAGAGGCGGTGACGTTCATTGGCTTGGAGCCTCGTATTTTGCCTTTGAGCTTTCGTATCCTCGACAGCGACCCTGCGTGTTTGTCTTTCAGCCTCTGGAGGAACGACCGCGGCTCTTTGGGTACATCCTTGTCGAACAAATCTCCAACAGTACCCGTCGCGCGCGCAGTGGATGCAATCCACTGCACCAGGTCCCCAGTCGCGTCGTGGTATGCATGGAAGGTGTCGCCAAGGGGAGGTTCAAATTGCATTCTGAAACGATTGGTATGGTGAAAGACAGCAATAGTGATCTGCAAACAATAACAATACGAAGATGGAGGACGGACTGTGAACGAGGAGGCAGCGATGTGCCGAATAAAGCGATGAACAGAGCGTGAGAGACAACCTCAGATGAGAAATGGAAAGCACTCTGGAGAGGCAGGTAGCCATCCGCGTAGACGCTCACCTCAGGAAGGTATATCCTAGCCACCATCGAGCGCAGAAGCAGCCTTATGCACCGCAATAAACTGGTATTGAGTCCAGACGACAGGCTTGTGATTCTCGTTTGCATTGAGTGGAAGTGCCGCGAGTTCGATCAAGATGGTAGATGTGATTGCAGAGCACACTGCATACTGACCAACTACACCCTGCTTGAACAAACCTCTTGCGCATTGGAATGCAGCAGTACAGACAATCCCCCAACGCTGTATGTGAGGAAGTAAGAGAAGTCGACAACCACCGCGCCGACACCTCCGCGTAGTCCCCATCAACTAGCGCGCTTGGCAGCCGAAACATTTCGAGAAGCACAGCATCCACCAACGCGACCATCACGACACCCGCAATTGCGCCGCCGTCCACATACACGATGAATCTCTCGTCATTCCGCCCGGTGTTCCGGCCCTTCAGCGCCGCAGCGTCGCTCCTCCGCACACGCGCCACACAGAGCGCAGCGACACGGACGCCGGCGTCGACATCGACTTTCTCGTCCACGGCGCGCATGGAGAAGAGAGCGAAAGGGCCTGGCAAGGATCCCAGAATCAGTACGCAATCCCGTCCCCGTCCAGCATCCCATAGCATAGACTCGCCATGATGTTCCATCTCCACACTCCAGCAATCACCAGAACCGCACGACTAACTCCACCCCCCCCAGCCAACATCCGCTACCACCTCTCCCACCCACTGACCCCGCGCCCCCTCCACTTCTCGCGCAACCGCTACCTCCGCCACTGGACGATCCACCGAGCGTGGATGTTATTCCTGCGCAAGCGGCGCTGGGCCGAAGAGCGCGAGCTAGAGCGCCAGTACATGTCGATGCGCAGCGCGTGCGAGCACCTGCGGCTGATGGACAGCAACGGCAATCGGGTGAGTGAAGCGGAGGCGGGAGGACAGGGACCCGATGCGGGACGCTTGGGGGTTAGGGGTCGTGAGGTGGGTAGGCTGTATAGGAGTGCGATGATCAAGAGGGGGATTTGGGGTAGTGTGCCGATTGAGTATGCGAGGGTGCAGACGGATTATCCGAGTCGACAGGGTTGGAACCATGAGTGGACGCGGAACTAGAGGGGGCTGTTGGATGTACCATAGCGGGTTAGACCAGGCATTGCCTTGCGCAGTGTGTACATTTCCGTGTACGATACGAGTTACAGTCCATCATGAAGTTGGATTTGCCGTGTAGCCTATAGCGAGAAACAGGTTTGAACAGGCGATGCGTGTTACTATTAGCGCCCAACCGTCATATGCTATGCCTCGCTTCCCTGTACCTCCTAAGCTGTACCCGTCCTCCCAACCTATGCACATAGATGATAATCCGTCATCATCACGCGTCCGTCTCCTAGCAACCACCCTATGCTTACCATGTGCATGAGAACGGAAGCCTTCTTCCCACCTTGGCTACAGAAACTTTTCAAACAGAAGATGTAGATAAACAACGCAAGAAGAATATGCAGCAGACGCTCAACAACGCCCGGCAGTCGGTGGTAGCCCAATCAAGATAACGCCGCCCAATGCAGATAGTGTGCGAAAGTCGCCCCTACGGCGCAAGCGGTGGAGCCGCTTACAGCACAACGCAACCGCAGCCGGCGCCCTCCTTCTTGTCGACTGAAAGCAGCGCGGCGCGTGTGGCGGCCTCGAAAACGTCGTCGACACCATCGCCTGTCAACGAGGAGCATTCGAGGTACTTGCGCGCGCCAATCATCTCCTTCATGTCGCTACCCTGTTTGGGTGTGGTGAAACGGAGAGACTTTTTCCTCATCTCCTCTTGGGCGAGCGGGTCGTCACGTAGATCCTTCTTCAGCCCAATAAGTATGAGAGGGATGCCTTGACACCTTTCACGAGCCTCCTCAGCCCACTTGTGCTTGACGTTCTCCAGCGAATCGGGTGAGTCGACGGAAAAGCCAATGAGGATGACATGTGCCTTGCTGTAGGCGAGGGGGCGCAAGCGTTCATAATCCTCCTGGCCTGCCGTATCCCACAGTGCCAGCTGGACGGACTTGCCGTCTACTCTGCAGTCGGTGACGTAGTTTTCAAAGACGGTGGGAACATATCGCTGCGTGACACGTTAGCATGCTACACTGACAGTCGAGCTGTGGCGCAGCTCCGAGAGGAGGTACCCACAGTAGGGAAGTAGCCAAGGGTGAATACGCTCAGAAGACTAGTCTTGCCGCACGCTCCGTCGCCGATGATTACTAATTTCCTGGTGGTCTCAGGTCAGCATCATGCACCAATACGCAGATCTGGCGTTGCCCAGGCGGAAATACGAGTGCAGTACGGCTAGCGACAGCGAATGGGAAGCAAGACTCGTGTGCGAAGTCGGATGGGAGCGTGGTGAGAGAAACTGGGACGAGAGTCGATAGATGCGGACCGGGGTGGTGCTGTAGGGTGCCCTATTTTTAGACCAGGATGTCGCTGGACCGGGGCACCAATGCAGACTACGGCGCAAAGCCGGGGTTGCGGCCGCACCAGCCACGCGCAGCTGCCACGCGATGCGGTGTTTGGAGCGTGGGTGATGCCAATTGATAGAAAGAAAGAAGGAAAGATGAAAAAAGGAGGTGACGAAAGAAAGGAAGCTGCAGCACAAAGCGCGCAGCGAGCCAAGGGAGAGAGAGTGATTGAAAGTGATTGAAAGTGGTGATGGGGGTGTAGGGGTGCAACAGACAAGGGTGGTGGATCTGATAACAGATAGCGAAAAGCAAAATGGCAACGTACCTGCGCATCACGGGCTCGCCATTGTTCTGCTGCTGAGACATGGTGGATGAGGTGCCGTGTACAAGGCAGGTAGGTGGCGTGGGTGGTGCGATTGGCTGCAGGGCAGGCAAGTGTGTCGTGGGGTGGGACGCTGGCGAGGTGTGGTGGCAGAGAAGGGAGCGGTGTCTCTGCGGGTGCAGTCGCAGGGGCTAGTCGGCGTGGGCGGTGGGTGCAGGCGGCGAGTAGCGAGTGGTGGGTGGTGGGTGGAGCGTAGTGAGTGTCTCGAGCAGAGAGGGCAAGCAGCAAGAGACCAAGGAGGGTTGACGGGCGAGAGCGAGAGAGTTTGCGGGAACGGGCTGTTGCACCAAGAGTGGGTGGGCGAGTGGGCGAGTGGGCGACGGGAGCCACGGACGGCAAGCGAGTGAGGGATACACAGAGAGGCTGCGTGGGCGAGGTGCGTGCGACAGACAGTACGGGGCGGGTGGCAGCGAGGTGGGCGGGCGTGGGCAAGACAGACAGGCGGGGAGCGCGGGCTTAAGAATGGACGGCGGCGGTGCAGCGACGAGCAGTGCAGCAGCAGAGCAGCAGAGCAGAGCAGAGCAGCAGAGCAGCAGAGCAGAGCAGAGCAGCAGAGCAGCCGTGCAGCAGGGCAGCAGCGTGGTCGGCGGGGCCGAAGTGGTGATGCAGGGCGCGAGCACGGGCGGCCGTGGTCAAGAATAGCTGGGGGGTGAGTGAGTATGTGTGTGAGTATGTGTGTGCGTGAGTGTGTGCGTGAGTGTGTGCGTGAGTGTGTGTGTGCGTGAGTGTGTGCGTGATGTCCGTGAGTGTG
>SATZ01000559.1:0-22850 GCA_004335205.1 Ascochyta viciae-villosae | reverse complement strand
TGTACCTAGCATTTAATATAATAACTTGTCTATTATATTATCTTACCTTGTTACTATATTTACTCCTCTTGCCTCTTTAGGCTATACGCTTCCTATTTTTAGAATTACCTAGTCTAGTTAGTCTAGGTCTTTTAGATTAGGGAAGAAAGTAGTCTATCCTCTTATTTCCCCTCTACTTTCTTTACATATATTACCTTCTCTCTACTTAATATTAAAGAACTTAGTATAGTTCTTATACTTAGTAAGGACAGAGTCTTATATAAGTTACTCCTCCTCTGCCTTAAGGTTAGACTATAATTAGATAGATCTCTAGTTAATCTGTTATTAGATTAGTTTATAATAGATGCTAAACTAGATAGTACCTATAGCCTAGTAGGTTCTTGTTATAGAGTCCTCTAACACCTAAGCGTATTAGAAGGCTATCTTAATATCCTTAATCTACTAGTCTACTTACTGTAGAGATAGAGCTCTACTCTTAGTACCTAGCTTAGGTTTAGGTTAAATGTTGTTTAACACTTAGATAATCTTTCTAGCCTTATTAAACACTAGCTAGTTAGGTTCTAACTAGTTCCTGCTCTTAGTTAAGCCTAGGGCTTATAAGGCTTAGTTAATCTAGTTCCTCTAGATAGCTAATTTAGCTTTAGTAGCTTTAGTAAGCTCTACCTTAAAAAGATTCTTAAGGAGTTGCTTAATAAATAAAGGCTAGCCTGTAGTTAGAATAGCTACAGGTTCTACTCTAAGCGCTCTTATAGCAGCTAGAGGGTCTGTATTTAAACTAGTTACTAGGTTTATCTAACTTAGATAGGATAGTGTATCTGTTAGAGGGCTAGTAGAGCTAAGAGCTTGTTTGTCTCCTAATTTAGTAGGACCTAACGCTTAGTTATTAGATATACTAGGCGTTGTCTTAACCTAGAGTATGCCTAGTAGTAATAAGTTTACTACTATATTATATATAAGATACCTCTAGGTATCTGTTAGGTTGCTACTAGGGCTAGGCTGTTATAAGCCTAGTGTGTTGTTATTACTAGTAGCATATTAGCAATATTAATTTCTAACTATTGTAATAGGTATAGAAAAAATTAGATATCTTTTAACTACCTCTTCTAAGAGGGAGTATAAAGGATTTAAATTGTAAGAGCACTATAGGCAGGCAAGAGAGATAAGACAAAAATATATAGTATTAGATAAGATAAGAGACAAATCCTTAGAGGTTAAGCTTCTAAGGATTTAAAGGAATATATACGTGTGTGTAGGCTCTAAGGGGTAACTGTAGTTGCTCTAAGGTGTTCCTAAGAGTTAGCATGCCTAAGGTAGAAAGCCTCTAACAACTACCTTTTTTATTTATAGTTCTAGCACAGTAGAGAGAGTAGAGTAGTATCTAGCGTAAGTTAATGCTTAGTAAAGAGGTAGAGAGTTAGGTAAGTAGTAGAGGTCTTAGTTAAGTAGTAGGTAGGTAGAGTGTGTTTTATTATATGTATATATATATAGTTATATTGTTTTTTCCTTTTCTCTTTTCTTTCTATTAATCTTTTTAGTAATCTTTTTAGTAATCTTTTTAGTAATCTTTTTAGTAATCTTAAAAGTTGTATATATTAGTAAATTATTAAAGATAGAGGTAGATGTTAAAAAGAGGATAGTAACTGTGTCTTTGTTTATTAGGTTTAGAGGTGTATGTGTGTATGTATGTAGCTAGTTTTTTTCTTGTTTTATATCGTTCACTAGTAGAGTACTTTGTTGGGTTAGGAACTTGTGCTTTTGTAAATACTTATACGTGTACTTGTACTTGTACTTGTACTTGTACAGTTGTACTTGTACTTGTACTTGTACTTGTACTTATACTTATACTTGTAAATGTGTGTATATATTTATGTTCTAAAAAATATAGTAATACCGATTCGTTTATTGTTTTTTGTTTATCTTCTCTACCTGGAGTTATGAAGAGGGAGGTGGGGTGTGGTGGTGGGTGGAACTTGGAGGAGGTCTGGAGCTGGGTTCGCGGTAGAGGGATGGTAGTGTTTTTTTTTGCTGTCTGCTGGGGAGTCGAGTAGGTGGTATGCGATGTGTGGAGACCAAGGGAGATGGAGAGGACGTTGGTTGGTTTATAATATTGACTCGCTACATCGTTCTCGTTCCGCATCGCGCTGACCCACTTCTCCAAATCAAAGTATCTTCACGTCTGAGTTGATGATTTACCACTTACTTCACCACAACACTTCATACGCTAACAATATCATTGCCTACGGGTATCAATCACACGATCCTCAACACCTCCAATGCTTGCGTGCTGTTCAATAGGGAGTCGAACTCGCCATAAATACATCTTCCCAAACCGGCGCCGTGTCGGGCATCCCCTGCATCTTCGGCGCGTAGGGAGCCGAAGTGATCATGTTCCCCATGTTGATGTATGTGTTTTGCGGCGTCCACTCGCCTTGCATGACGACGCCCGAGTCGATGGGGTAGTCGTCGAGGGAGAGCGAGGTAGCCGTCTTTGCGTCTGCGACCGTACTGTCGTGTGGGAACGTCGACCAGGCTTCGGCTGGTCTGTTAGATGTGATCACCGCGCTGCTGTGCATCTGTAGTGAGGTTGCGAAGTCGGGGTTTTGTGCAAATAGGTTCGCGCGGCTCATCTCCTCCGGTTCTGGTGTAGGTGTCATCCACCCTTCTGTCGGCATTTTCAGATCACTGAATCCCAGTCCGATAGATACTAGTTCATCGCCTGACCACGTCTGGCAGTCTAGATAGTCTAGATTGTCTACCAGAGAAAATGGTTCATGGTATGCGAACGGCTCGGGTGTGTGCGGCGTTACTCCTCGAGAGAATGGAAAGCCATCCTGCTCGCTTTCTGGCGTGAACCGGCAAAGATCGGGCTCTGGGCTTGGTTCGTACGAATAGCACTCGTCGACTACCTGGCTGTGATACGTCGGCAGGGGAGTGAGTTTCGGCACTCCGGATATGATGGCTGCTTGTTGACTCATCTTGACTGCGGTCCGAAAATCTATGTGTGATGGTGCGCGCATAATACTCCGTGGCCGGGATGAGGGAACGCTTCTTGGGGAAGGGAATGTGCTTGATGATGGCAGGACGCCGGGCGTTGGAAAGCGCTTCGATGTTACAAAGGGCTTCTTGGTGGGAAGCGTTCGGTAGTTGTTATCTGACGTGCGACGCGTAGACCGAGGGTCACATTTGATGCCTTTCGTTATACAGCGAGAGCAAGATGGTAGCTGCAGATGAGTCAGCGTGTGTGTATTGTGGAGAACTGTTGATGACTGACAGCCTTGTCACATCTTGTCTTTGCTTTTGCGCAAGTGACGCATGCAATTGCTCGTCTTGACGAATCTCTTGCGTAGGGATTCGGGGGCGTGTGTGACGGCGCTGTCGAGCATGATGATGTCGTGGTGCTCGGAAGTGCTGGCTTGATCTTCATTGATCGATCCATTGCGAAAGAGTGTGGTATCGGCCTAGAAAGAATGTATGACTCAAGATAAGCGTAATTCCGGCCAGCGATTCGCGCTTGTATCTGAGAATACTGAATGAGTGTGTAGTTGAACTGTATCCCAAAAGTCCGGGACTCGAGTGTGATATACATCTCACTTGGAGCAGTAATCGGGCTTGGCGCATACTGCAGGGTCAATGAAATGGCCGCCCGGTGCAGTAGTCAACATGACGCTAGACTCCATCGGCGACAAAGTATGCATAGCTTTTTTAGGAGAAAATGATGGACACTCTAGACTGATCCTACCGCCCCGGTTGTGGCGTCCTCCTGTCAGTCTGCGATCTAGCTCGAGCATTCCAAAATGCCTGACGCGAATAGAAGTCCGACTTGACTGGGTTACATAACTATGCTAAATGTGGTCCGAAGTAGCTGTGCAGGTTTCAAGAGTCCGGCTGAGCAGGGGGCGTTCTGCAGGCTCACAGGTACCGTGCAAGCATCGATGACGATCGAAGCTTGATCAGATTGTGGAGCCGGAGTTGCTGCATGGCGCTGAGGCTCAAACTTGGAGGAGTCAATGCGCGATCGGTTACATGGGTAACATGTAGATGTCCGTAGGCGAGTCCGCATCGCTGACCTTTACCGAAGATTTCGTGCACGTAGTACCGAGGGCAGCAGTCGAGGTGTGAAAATCAGAGATCCTTCTTTCAAATGTACGAGCCATAGCCGTTGTGCATTGGCATGTTGCGCTGTTGGCGGTCGAGTGTAAGAGTTGGCGTCAATCTGTGGTGTTGATGTTGGCCCACTTTTCCCGATCTGTTTTTGGAAACATTGACGGGGGACCCCTGCGCTAGACAGCTCGCCTTGTGAAATAGGTCACGATATCGCGAAGTTTGAACAGACTTTCTCTTGCAAATACCGTCATCCCGTAGAAGTGACTGGGCTAGCTGTAGCATGGTGCCAGAATCTAGGCAGGGACTGGTTTCGACCCATAAGGTCGGGCAATAAGCTGGTGACAGGTGAAGTCCGGGCAAGCTCTAGCAGAATCGACACCGGCAGCCTGACCAGCTGTCATATTCCCACAAGTGTCACCAAACTTGTGCATGGCCGCTTCTGCGACCAAGTAGATGCTGATGACCAGTGTATTGCGGAGCCATCACTTAGATATGCTGAAACACGGACATTGGCTGAAGTCTGCTAGAATTGCTCTGTTTGCGACCTTGCAAGCAGCCACAGACATATGCGCCAGAATCCTCGGTAATGTACCATTGCATAAGCAGTTTCGATGACAAAACGGCAGCGTACACATAATGTTTTAGACTCCTGGACGAGAACGTTCCATACGTCTTTGTTCGCACAACGTCCGATGACCCTGCTGTAGTTCTGTTCTGTCCTTCATTTTCGAGACTTGCGCCTGCGGGATCATTAAAAACCCGTTCACCTCAATCCTTACGCACAAGAATAAGCGAGATGTGGGAGCAACATGGAGCTGTCTCGCGTCCAGAAAGTGGGCAGCATGGTGGGGAGCAAGCACAAGCTTTGCAGAGTAAGCTGCACTGCCTCGAAGCCACTGGGCCGGTGTTGATGAAGTTCGGGATTTGGTTTCGGGGACCGCCTGGGCCGGGTTTTCTGACGCACAGCGACATGTCATGCGTGCACTGCACGCCTATAAGGTTAAGTCGAAGCAAGACAGTGATGAGAAAGCGTTTTGGACTCGGTAGAAGGATGTGATCAATTATGCTGAAGATGACTGATCAAGGTGAGGTTGGCTTCGAGTCTCTCTAGCGCGTCTCGCGTAATCTCATCGGAGCTCATCGTGCCTTCGCCCACGTGTGTGCGCGTCATCTACACCTTCCTCTTTGGCCTTGATATTTCGTTTGTAAAGTTTGTAGAAATTGTACGTTTCTTATGAAAGCATGAGCGCGCCTGAATCTTGCGAGCTGGACCCCGCCATCTTCCTGGCCGAGGGCGATCATCCTGAGCAAGCAACGAATCCGCCTGATCTCCTCATATTAAATCAACCTATTACCAACTTTGCTACGTTTTCACGGTTATGGAGGCATACAAACTACCGAATATGCGCCGATGGTGGTGCAAACCGGCTTTACGACATGTTCAAAGGTAAACTCGAAAAGCAAAGAGCTCATTATGTGAGTGTTTAGAGTCCAGTCCGTCTTTGCGAAACCACTGACTTTTATGAAGCTTCCTAGTATCATTCACGGCGATCTCGACTCGCTGCGAGATGATGTTCGCTCATACTACGAATCCCACGACGTTGAGGTATCACGAGATGGCGACCAGTACAGCACAGATTTCGGGAAAACAATGTCGAAGATATCTGCGCGAGATAACGCAGCGTCGCAGAAAGATGTGCTGATCCTTGGTACTCTTGCCGGCCGTGTAGACCAAGGTCTCGGGCTCTTGCACGAGATGACGAGAGAAGAGACCAAACACCCAAACCTGCGACTGTGGCTTTTCTCAGAATCCAGTCTCTCCATCATTCTTAGGAGTAGACGGACCATCGTTCGCAATTTGTTATCAAGCGGACTCTTTACGGAGAACCTTGGCCTTGTTCCGGTTTATGGTCCTGCGACTATCAGCACAGCTGGACTAGAGTGGGACGTGAAAGACTGGCCAACGCAAATGGGCGGTCAGGTCAGCACCAGCAACCATGTAAAGGCTGACGAGGTACATGTCGAGACAGACCACCCAATACTCTTCACCATAGAGAGGGCGCCGCTGGAACAACAACTGTAACAATCGTCAACGTCTATATCAAGTGATTTGCAAGACTGCTCGGTAAAATGAGCCTTGCCGCCTTAGCACGATAACTTGGCAAGCACGCAGAAGATACCTAGCCACAAGCTCAACAATCAATATGAGATTTATGCACTGTTCAGCCGCTGCTCGTAATCACAAAAACTACTTCGTGTCGGCCTCTTTGTCCGGGGCTTCCTGGTCGCCATGGAACAGTCTGTTCGGACTCGAAGAAAGTCGCAATTCAACCTGCGTCTGCATTAAACTCAACAGCTGCGCGGGCCGCTCACTGCAGCTTGGACTTGTCATAGGTCGAACGCGACCGTTGGAAGCATTGACGTTTTTCTTTCGATATTGCGGGAGTCCGTGCACGCGAGTTCGACAGGTGTTTCCATCACATCGCAGATAGGCGGACGCCTTCCAAGCGGGTGCCTTTGCGTCTGACCTGCAACTCAGACAGAAAAAGCAATGACTTACAGGGGCAACGTTCTGTGGTTTGGCATCTACTGTCGAGATCTCATCAACAACGACAACAATCTAGCGACGTTGATTGTTTCGCGATGCATTCACCTCGTTCTGACTCGTCTAGACGTACGGCACGGTAGCCTCGGGCTGGTGCATGCATTCAGCAAGCTCGTGCTGCATCAGCATAGGCGAGCTCGGACTCATTTTAACAACCCTCGATGCGGCTGCGGTGCTCTTCCTCATGAAAGTGAAGGGTACCTTGATTGGACGGCCAAAGCACGTTTACCCGTCTCTCGGGTTCACTATCAACACGAGCAATACTCTCGTCCTCTGGGATGTTGACCCAAAAAAAGCGCTGCGTCCCCTGTTTTGCTCTCACACTCACCTCGCTCGCTGTCTCGAATACCTATGGAATAATTCCTTCTACACTCGCTCACGTATCTAATGCTGCGCCTCCAAAAGCACCAACGCTACCGCTCCCTTCCCGTGTAACTGTAGTACCCCGGTCGCACACCACGTCCAAGCTTTTCGACAACGAGCGCCTCCGTAGGATATATTGGACACTGCATACTCCGCCTCAATCGTTCGCCCCGCCCAGATCCCACCCGCCTTAGTCTCCCACCGCGCCAGTCAACGTTGTGTGCAATAATTGCTAAGGTACTGACTTCGCTGGCCACCGTGAACCCTTAAAGCTAAGGAGTGTTGTGGGGAAGAGACGGTCCGAACCTGTGGAATGAAAGAAGAGCAACCATGACTCCACCACAAAAGGCAGTGTCGCGCCCCGCGTCGCGGGGACCGCTGGCAAGAGAAGCTGGAGACGTGGAGCAGTCAGGTCGATCAACCGCCAGCTTGAATGCAGAAAAGGTTGCATTCTCACTGCGCCCTAGCGATACAGAAGCAGCAGGCTCTCATGCTGCTGCCGCCCATTCAATGCACACAGCAGCGCCAAACGATGATACTCGATCTTCGTCCGAGTCGATCTCTACCACATCTTTGCAACAGACGCAACTACGGCTGACCTCTCGCTCACCGTCACCATCGCCATCCTTGAAGTTAGCGAGGTCCTCCACCAACAGCCAAGGCACACTCGAATCGAAAGAATCGCAGTCGAGCGGAGATGCGCACCTACATACAACTCAGCCAGAAGCTACGGTAGACCTCCTATCACAACGACTTCCGTTCCTCAAATCTCCGCATCGGCACCCGCTGCGAACACGAAACAAAAGCTCACAAGAGCTTGTAGGCCAGAATGCGCGCCCAGTCGGTAGCCCATTAACGATGCAAGATCTCGGCAGCGACTACACGCGCTATTTCAATCCTTATTTTGCCGGGGCAAGAAGCATATCATCTGAAAAGCTCGCTTCTCAGTCTGCGCCAACATCTGGCATGACCACACCCTTGGCTACAGTCTATCCAGTGAATCCGTTCCTCACGCCCAACCTTACACCAAATGTATCCACAACTAAGATAAACATTCTGTACGACTCAGAGAAAAACGTGTCACTTATAGACGACCGTCTTGCTGCGCCATATGAAGAGAAGGGCATGGCATCATGGCCGTTGATTGGTGATGAGGATGAGTCGGACGATGAGATGCACATGCCACGACCTGATGATGACATCAAATACAAAACGAAGGTCAAGGACCATTTCGATCGAGATAACATTGTCTCCACGATTGGTCTATTCATCATGATAGTCGGACTTTTCTTTGTATTCCTGGGGCTTCCAATTCTTTCGGCACTGGGCATCATCGGCTACAACTCATTCTATGGAACACCGTTGAGTCAAATGTCCAAGTACCCCCAAGCCGAACCATGGGCAATCGTGAACGACAGAAAGTATCCACTGCTGCAAAACATCAGGACGGGTCTGATTGACCCGGACACCCCCAAGTCCGCCATGGAGAAGAAGGGTGAATTTGGCGACGAGTATGAATTGGTGTTCAGTGATGAGTTCAACGACAACAACCGCACTTTCTACGAGGGCGACGATCCCTACTTTTTTGCTCCTGATATTTGGTACGGCGCAACGCAAGATCTGGAATGGTACGATCCGGATGCGGTAACAACTTGGGACGGAACACTGGAGCTGCGACTGGACCAGTTCCCAAACCATGGCCTCAACTTCCGGTCCGGTATGCTGAACAGCTGGAACCATCTCTGCTTCAAAGGTGGCATCTTCGAGGTCTCCGTCTCTCTTCCTGGCCCGGCTGGGGTACCAGGCATGTGGCCTGGTGCCTGGACGATGGGGAATCTAGGCCGACCGGGTTACTTGAGTACGACCGATGGTATGTGGCCATACACGTACCAGGCCTGTGACGTCGGCATCACCCCAAACCAGTCATCATCAGACGGTCTTTCTAGGCTCCCCGGTCAACGCCTCTCATCCTGTACCTGCCCTGGCGAAGATCATCCAACTCCGGGCACCGGCCGTGGTGCACCTGAAATCGACATCATTGAAGTCGGCGCCACGTACCCACCGCACAATATGCCCATCGCTACTCAATCCTTCCAGGTTGCCCCGTTCGACATCTACTGGTACCCTAACTACAACTACACCGCATTTCCAGACTACACTCAGAGTTGGTACAATGGCTACACTGGCGGTCCTTTCCAGCAGGCTATTTCCGCAACGACAAATTTGAACAAAAACTGGTTCGATGGCCAGCAATACCAACGCTACTCATTTGAGTATGTACCCGGAGAAGGCGAAGACGCCTTCATCAGTTGGAAAGTCGGCGACCAGACCATGTTCATGATGGACGGACGTGCCATCGGACCGAACGGAAACATCCAAGCGAGACAAGTCAGCGAAGAACCCATGAGCCTTATCCTCAATCTGGGCATCAGTAATTCCTGGACCTGGATTGACTGGGAACACATGAAGTTTCCGGCCGTCATGAGAGTTGACTATGTCAGATGGTATCAAAAGAAGGGCGAGGAGAAGTTGGTCACGTGTGATCCGCCAGGTTTCGAGACTACGAAATACATCAAAGACCATATGAACGCTTACACAAACCCGAACTTCACTGTCAGTCAAGTAATCTGCACATCTGAAAGGTGACTTGTACTAACGAGGAGATAGCTATGGGACCAGACCGGGCATAAGTGGCCCAAGCACGAGCTGAACAGCGACTGTAAGGCGAAGTAGGGCTTATCCATTATTGATGAATTGTTCACGATCTATGCATTTCAGCAAGGCGTTGTATGGTGGGACTGTAGATGGAATAGTCTTGCATATCGTATGAGGATGTTGTAGCGTTTGTGGAAAGGTCAGATGATGTAGTAAAGAAATAGACCTTCTGGTCAGATGCTATATACGTCGGCATTAACTTAATGTGTAAATCCTTTTCAGACTCCATTCACAACTTTTCAATCGCCTCAAACCACTGCAAAATGTCCATTTCATGCCAACAAACTCAAAATGTCATGCTTTCATCTTGCCTCGCCGCAATCTGATTGCCCAAACGCTGTCGACAACAAGTATTGTGAAGAACGAGAACACCAGACTTCCCCCAAAGACCAGACTGTGATACGTCCAAGCGTCTCCTGCGTTCAGATCGACGACTTCACACACAATTGCCCAAGGTAGTACATAAAGAATGTTCGAAGCAAGCGACTGGTACAGATACCACCTTGGTCGTGTGGACACCAGAATAGCCGCGAGCTGCGTCGAGACACCGTAGAGGATGTAACACCAGTCGATAGTGCGCCACATACGTGCCGCAATCCGCGAGACTTCTCCTGAGCCGGACAGGTATCGCGCAAAAGGTCGTGCGCCTAGGAACGACATCAGGAGACAAAGTGGGATCTCGAAGACGAGGACGATACCGACTGAATAGAATGCCCATCGAACGATGTACCAGACTTGACGAGACGAGAGACGTGGCCGTAGAGAGTTGTTGAGGCTATCGAAAGTTGCACGCACTTGTCCCCACGAATGTCCGATGAATGTGAGCGTAGTAGCTTCGAGTGCCGACACAGGAACCATGACGAGACCCCATCGTATGGTCGAGAATACTCCCCATGCTGTTGCATATTCACTACCAAGACCGATGATGCCGTGCACTAGCCAAAGATACAGCGCGTTGCGGACTGAAGACTCGATGAAGAAAATGAAGCCTGGCCTGAACAGTACGCGAAGTGCTGATAGCGATGGTTTGAGGGTATGGCTCGACAGATCCCGGTTAATCACAGATCTCGTGCTGAAGCTTGTTGTATGGATGAAATAAGCCAGACCTGCAAACGCTGAAGTCAGGTTACAAGCAAGCGCGATGCCGGCTTGCATATTGACTGTGGGGGTAATGCCTCCAACGTGGAATTTCGAGATGATGATCAAGTCTAGAACAATATTGACAGCAAATTTGACCGAACTGATAACGAGTGGTACATCAGGTTTGTCGAGCGCGCGGGTTGATGTGTTGACCGAATATTCTACTGCAGAGCTGAAAGCAGAGAAGGCAGATATTCGAACGTACGTCACACTGACCTCTCGCACCTCTGCTGGTACGAAGCCTTTTGCGAAGGTTGAAGCACCACCGACGAAGCCAATACTCATGATAAGGCCTAGGATTGATTGGAAGAGAATGAGGGTATGGGTGAGCTGCAACCTCTCTGAAAAAGTGCGGCTGGTCTTGTCACCGATGATCAGGTACGAAGCACGAGGTAAGCCTTCGTTCAGGACTTCGGCGACAACACCGATGTATGTGTAGATATCAGTCGTGACGACCATGGAGGAATCGATGTTGGCTACCCATAGCTTCGAAAGCGTACCGTAAAGCGCTGGTAGCACGAAGGCGCATACGTTGAATAGAAGCGCTCCAAAGTATCTTTGAGTCGATCAGATTAGGAAAACAAAGTATGACAACAAACGTACGTATTACGATGGAAAGACGGCTTCAGGTCCTTCAGAGTCTGCGCTTTGATAGTGATGCACTCGTCTCGATCATCATGTATGTGCTGCGCATCATGATTGTCGGCCGTTGAGTCCTCAGGCGAGTGCGCGACATATAAGATGCCATCAGTCTTTGAGGGGAGCATCTGGTAGTCTCTATGTTGAAGCCGTGAAGTAAAGAGTGATAGAGAAGTTGAGAAAGCCATCACCATTGGGTATTTGCGTCACAATCGCCACCCTGCCGTGTGGTCTTGGCGACACATGTTTGTTGAGGTGAAGGTGCGTGAAGGCAGAGAGGGGAAGCAGCAGCGCTAGGAGCCAATGCAGCCAGCGTCTTCTCTGCAGTGGTGATCCATGCAAAACCAATAACAAAGACTACGACTTGAGAGACTGTAGACAGTGTAGGTAAGCGTTTGCCTCTCCCTTCACAAAGATACGGCAGTTTTGCATCAATTTTCTTAGGGTATAAGCGGTCTCTGGAACCAGTTCTTCCATCGTCAAGAAAGCCATGAGGGAGCTGCAGAGGCTGTACTTTCGAGCTTGCCACCAGCAGCCTGCGCAGCTGCGGGGAAAGAGGAATGCAGTCCGCTACAGCGATGCGACGATTGGAGGGGCTGTTAAGCATTCCGATTGGTAGCTGTAAGGGCCCAAGGTTCACTTCCATAATATGTGAGATTTCGAATCAGATGTGGATCCTACCAGCGGATATGGATTCTTCAAATAAAGGCAGTCGTGACGGTGGTTGGAGCGACTCGATAAGACTCAAGTCTTTGATTTTTGAATAATAGGCATGACTGTCTTCAAGAGAGGCTATCGGCAGTACCATAACGCCTATTGCAAGGATACCCCTTCTCTGTCGCTGATCAAAGAGTGTAGAAAATGGTTATTGATGCTGATGAAATGGAAGAGCGTAGGTCCCAGAAGAAGACTGCTGGCGCGTGCTTCACGTGACCGAGTCATGCAACATCTGATGTGTAAGATCGGATGTTGACAATCATTTTTCGTTTTCACCATAATTACTGTATGGGTCTTTATGCTTCTCTCATTCGCGAGCTTGCACAACAGTCTCCGTGTTCACAACAACGTCCGTGAGCGCAAGGAGTCGCCCAATGCAGCAATGAAGCAGAACCAACCAAATAAATCCTTCCAATTCACACCGCCTGGAGTATCGAGAGCAAAGCATTCATCAGATGGATTGACAAGACAGGACGCACAACAGACCCTTCGAAGGAATGTTGATCGCACGTGCGTCGCTGTCATTGGTGACCATCCGTAGCTTCCGCCACAAACAAGAACCTGCGTCAACTTTCTCCTGAACATCGCATTGCCATCTCTCTCCACGTGTGTTATCTCGAGCATATCTGTGGATGATAGGGAGCATCCACCAGCCACTCTAGCGGCAGTCGCCGCCCAATCTCCGCTACCACCCACCTTCTATATTGGGCGGACTCCTCGGCATCTCCTGGCCTATCAGATATTGCACGCGTCGCCGCGCGCCTTGATGCCAAGCAGCGGACAGCTTCGCGCGACTCCGACAATGGATCTCCTCCTGCTATCATAGGCAATGAGCTAGGTTCGCGGTGCAGATGCCAGGAACAAGTCAAGCGTCATGGCTCACACGGTGATGCGCGGAGCCATCCTGGTTCCTGGGCAGTGACCTTTTCGTGGCACATGGAGAGAGACCGCGGAGACGGCTGTGTATAAGAGCAGGGGCAGCTCGCTGTAGATCAAGTCGCTCGTGGACGAAGCGCATCAACACAATGGCCCCTCTCACGCGCCTGATCGCCCTTGTGGCCTCCCTTGCCGTCTCTTCTGCGACCACCATTGCTGAGATCAATGGCAACAAGTTCCTGTCGCCTCTCAAGGACCAGACTGTGTCGAACGTGACCGGGGTTATTACTGTGAAGGGCCCCGATGGCCTTTGGATCCGTTCCACAACACCTGACCGTGATGAGCGGACTTCGGAGTCTGTCTACGTTTTCGGTCGCACCTTTGGCGCCAACTTGACTGTTGGCGATGCCATCACTATCGGTGGAAAGGTCCTCGAATACCGCAGCAACAAGGACTACATCTATCTGACGCAAGTCTCGAACCCAGTCCTGGAGAAGGTTGTTAGCAAGGGCAACAAGGTGACACCGCTGGTCATTGGCAAGGATACTGGCAGCCCGCCTACAGAGCAGTACAGCAGCCTGGATGGCGGTGACGTCTTTGCCGTGCCAAACAACAAGTCGCAAATCAGTGTTGCAAACCCAACACTTGAGCCGAAGAAGTACGGACTCGACTTCTGGGAGAGCTTGACCGGTGAGCTGGTCACTGTCAAGAAAGCCAGGGCGCTCACCAAGCCCAACCAGTACGGCGACACCTGGGTTGCTGGAAGCTGGAAGGTTACCGGAACCAACGACCGCGATGGTCTCACCACGACTGACAAGGATGCCAACCCAGAAGCTATTATTGTCGGTTCGCCGCTCGACGGTAGCAAGAACCCTACCGAGACTCGCATGGGCGATAGCCTGGAGGAGATCACCGGTGTCGTCACTTATGCTTTCGGTTACTACCGCATCCTGCCATCCACTGCTCTGAAAGTCACCGATTCCAAGAAGCCTCTGGCCCCCAAACCCACCAAGCTCGAGTCCAAGAACGACTGCGGTGGTATCACGTTCGGCGCGTACAATGTTGAGAACTTGGCGCCAACGTCGTCGCACCTTCCCCACGTCGCCGAGCAGATCGTCGATTACTTGAGGAGCCCGGATGTAGTCTTCATTCAAGAAGTCCAGGACGACAACGGCGTTACCAACGACGCAGGTAAGGCAGTACTTTACGTCCCACCTACACTCCACACTAACACCCGGTAGTCGTATCTGCCAACCTTACCTTGAGTACTCTTACCAAGGCTATCAGCGCAGCCGGAGGCCCGAACTACACGTTCGTCGACATCGCGCCTGTTGACGACAAAGACGGAGGTGCGCCCGGTGGTAACATCCGCGTCGCGTATCTGTACAAGCCTTCGCTTGTTCGTCTTTACAAGCCCAACCTAGGCGGCGCTCTCGACAAGACCGAAGTTGTGAACGGCCCTGCTCTTAGCTTCAACCCGGGTCGTATTGAGCCCGCGAGTGAGGCATGGACAGCGAGCCGTAAGCCTCTGGTCGCGCAGTGGGAGGTCATTGGCAAGAAGGGGAAGAGCGCCGGCAATTTCTTCACCATCAACGTCCACTTTGGATCGAAGGGAGGAAGCAGCAGCATTATGGGCGACGCTCGCCCGCCTGTGAATGGAGGCGTCGACGACAGGCTGGAGCAGGCTACGCTGACGGCAAACTTTGTCAAGGTACGTTCCAGAAAAGGGTTCACCAAGACACTCCAAGCCCGTACTTTGCGGGAAGGCTGCAGACTGCTTGATGCAGATTGTTGGGCCGCGGTAACGCAGAACGCCACTCTTCGCACGAAAGGACCATCCTCCAGCGATGGATGAAACACAGAATACGAAGCAGCAACTAACGATACCCACAGGAAATCCTTAGCAAGGACAAAAACGCCCGCATCATCACAGCCGGCGACTTCAACGAATTCACCTTTGTCGAGCCCCTGAAGCAGTACGTCCAGATCTCCGGACTCAAGGACATGGACGCCGTAGCCGGCATCGACGAGTTGGAGCGCTACACGTACCTGTTCGACATGAACGCGCAGCAGCTCGACCACATGTTCATCTCGCCCAGCCTGAGCGCGAAAGCAAAGTACGAGCATGTCCATGTCACCACGTGGGTTTCGTACGACGAGCAAGTCTCCGACCACGATCCTAGCGTTGCGCGTATGGATGTTTGCGTGTAGCCGACATGGAAACGCAACAGGCGCCACTGTTCCTCAACAGCATACGTGCATGCATACATACATACAATGAAGAATAAAAATACCTACCTACCCTGCGTTGAAGAAAAGGAGAACCCCAATCCGAATATCGACGGACGTCTTACCGTGACACTGAAAACAGAAACAAGACAAATCACGTCCATATGTGCGTGCCCCTGCGTCCAACACGCATCCAATCTCGCGTGATTAAGGCACAGTCATACGCTTTTACCCCAGCGCCAGTGCACGCGGATGGACCTTTGTTGCGGGTTCTGTCATCTCGGGCAAGTGAGAGAAAGCTGGGGTAGCACCGCTGTGCGCACAGACGACGACGGTAGCGCTTGTTGACAGGTCAGGGTCGCCCTGGGGTGTGTAGGTAAGCGCGCAGGTAGCCAGTCTGGAAGGGGGTGTAGGATGGTATTCGACGTGCGTGTATTGTCCTGCTGGAAGATTTGTTTTGTTGGATTTCATGTAGCATCTCGCCTGCATACATACATACTTGCATGCATACGTACAGGACACTGTTTCTCACCGCCGGACTACGAACTTAGCCAGAAGAGATCCGGAGCAACCAGCGGCCAGCGCTTGTAGTCAATCAGGCTGTTGCTGTTGTTTCCAAATCGATAGACTGGTTCAACGGCGACTACGTGACAGTTCCAGACACCTGGAATGGTCTCAACGCTCGCTGATCGCACCCGGTCGACCGGCCGAGTGGAATCACGCAGCTACAGCATACCTATCTAGCACAGCGGTGCCCAGGCATGGCAAATGACAGCCAAACCGTCACGATTGCGTGCATCGCGCAACGCAGCAAGCCACGCGAGACGGGGTTGTGCCATGCCACCGGCACATGGCGGATCGGCTGGCGCACTGTGCTCATCGGCAGCTTGGGAGCTAGAAGAGGACATGTTGGGTGGTGGGAGAGGCTTGGTATCGGCGGTTCAGATGTGGTGTTTGCAGCGGGTGCGACTCCGTCTCGGGGCAGCGCAAGAATGTGGACTTATTCGCGCAAAAGTAACGCTCTAGCCCCCCTGCACAGCCGGGACCCTCCCTACCTAGGGGGCTTAGCAGTACAGGGGGCTGCACTGCACAGGCATGTTGCTCTGCTGTCCTGTAGTATATGTGTAAATAGTGTACTTTTGCTATAAATTACATTACATCTACCTACCTTAGTTGTAGTATAATGTTATATAAGGTTTAGCTGTGTTAAACAGCTGTAGTGTAGAGAGGCAGTGTAAGGTTAGCCTTACAGCAACAGCTATATATAGAGCAACCTTATAAGCAGTAGACGCTAGAGTAGCAGACCTTCTAACGTAGTTTAATTAGGTGTAGAGTGTTACTATAGAAGTGTGTAAGAAGCTGCCTAAGTGCTATATTTTGTATAGATTCTACAGCTAGAAAGTAGAAAGTAAAGAAAAGTAACACTCTACTAGTAAAAGTTAGAATACTCTAGCGCAAAGCGCTATAAGTTACAGACATATATTGCTATATATATCTGTAACTTAATACCTACTATAGGTGCTAAAACAAAATTAGAGTAGGTTAAGCAGTAGCCTTGTCTTATACTATAGTATAGTAGAGATAGCCTTAGAGTAGAATATAGATTGCAATCTATAGGTACAATAGGGTTACTATACAGTATTATAGGTGTGTTAGAATAGTTAAGAGTAGTGCTATAATAATGTAGGCAGGTAGTATACAATTATAGATAGATAGTTAGTAAGAGAAAGGCTAGTATACCTATTCCTATACATAGGATAGGATTTTATTTGTTAGTTATAAGTCTATAATTTTTTTTCTATATATAGTCTGTGTCTCTAAATTAAAAATAAGGTTAGTTTCTAGACTAGGTTGTAGCTAATGTATTGTATAAGGGTGTCTACGCTTAGAGATGTATATATTACAGCTATGCTATACATGCCCTATATGTATATTACAGCTATGCTATATATGCTCTATATAATAGAACTATAGAAGTAATAGTACAGAAACTAACTGTACTATATATAGTATTATACTAGCTAGCACATATCTTTAAGGCAACAGTTCTTTATTTAGTAGGCTAGGAATTAAATAATAATAGTCTACCTAGTATCCTATAGTAGTGTAATGCAATTAACTAATTTAATAAGTAGACACAGAGCGCAGAGCCCTATCTATACTAGAAGATCTAGCAGAACTTGTCTAATAAGTACGCTCCCTTTATAAGGTTAGTGTCTCTCTTATCTATAGACGCTCTATGCACTTTTGCTTACTCTACTATAGATGTTTAAGGCAGTAGTTCTATCTTAGCTATATCTGTTCTCTGTATCCTACGCTTTTATTTTAAGGTTACTAGTTAGGAGTAGTTCTTTTAAAACTCCTCTAATATAGCGTATAACTTGTATATGCCTATTATAAGCTAGTACTACATGTTAGCAAGGCTTAATAACTAAGGAATATATATGTTTACCTTTACGTAGCAGTACTCTTTTAAGTAGGCCTTCTAAAACAGGACCTTTAGTCTAAAGAAGATGTTTAACTAAAGTCTTATTAGAACTAGAATACCTTAAATAGTTACTAGATTAGCAGCCCTGTTTATCTAGTTACTAGCAATAGCTACTATATTATTTTTATACTTTTATACTACTATAGAGTATGTTATATCCTCTATACTATATTTGTACTAGTAGTTGTTTATAGTAATAGTTCTAGTATAAACAGTAGTTACTATATTATATTAGATAGTTAGTTGTAGGAGTAAGAGGCTAGAGGTAGAATTAGTGTTGTATTATATAGATAGCGTAAGGCTAGAATAAGGGTTAAGAAGCTTACTAAGACAGTTCTTAAATTGTAAGGTCTAAGCAGAAGTACGTAGATTAACGTTATATAAGTGTGTAATATAGTAGTTAACTATTGTATATGTAAGGGCAGGGCTAATAATATATTATACTTATAGGAAGCGTAGTAATATGTTATTACGCAGCTTCTATAATAGGTTTACAATTGCATAGTACTACTCTAATGCTTAGTGTTACACCTAGTGTACTAGAAGAGGGTTAAGACTATTATAAATAGCTAGATCTAGGTAGTCTACTATAAGATAATATTGTTGTCTATAAGTTATTAGTTTGCTACTCTATGCTTTATTAACGCTGTCCTTTACAGCTTATAGTGTCTAATAGAACTAGATCTTCTCTTTAGTATAGTAACCTTAATAAATAAATTACTCTACAGCTTTAAAGAGCTAATAATCTATAGCTAGAGGGTCTCTGCTATTATAGATTAGGGCATTAGTACACCTTCTACTAGATCTTAGTAATTAGCTATTATAACTAAGTGTTTCCTTTTATCTTTTACTAGTTATTATAAGATGTAGTAGTAGGCGCAGCGTAGGTCTAGGCTAATAGTGCTAGTTAACATATTCTACAGATAGTTTTCTAGGTAGTGTCTAGATATTGTGTAATAGAGGCCTTAGGTAGTAAGACCCTCTATATATTACAAAGAGTGTAACTAAAGTGTGCTGTACTCTTTAATAAAGAAGGAGGTCTCTAATATGCTACGTAATTTAGTACTATAAGGTCTAAGCCTAAAAGACACTTTAGCTATTTTAGACGCTGTATAATTAGCTATATATTAAAGCTACTACAGTAAGTTTAACTTAGTATTAGAACTATTCTGTCCTAATAGTTTTAGCATCTTATAATAGAATTAATATTAAAGAGATAGTAAACAGCTGTAGTCTGTAGGATATAGTGCTTATAGTAAGTAGACAACAGGCGCCTCTATATATTATAACATATAGCATAGCTAGACAACACGTGCACTAGAACAATAAAGCTAATACTACCTTTTAGGCAGTTTAAACGCTAACAGAGCAGAATTATGCAATTATAGATAATTAGCGTCTTCTAATACTCTCTACTAAGGACAAGATAGAGTTAGCAGACGCAATTATATCTAATATAGTAGCTAAGGATACAGAGCTAGATATACTTAATGCTAGCCTACGTAAGCTGTTTACTAATATCTATGCACAATTAGATAAAGCACTTACTCTATTAACTAGGCAGGAGTACTAAGAGTAGGTAACATATAATCTATATATAGAAGCCTCTACTAATATATGTTTATAGTTAGGTTAAGAGGTATAAGCAGTATTTACAGACGTAGTTTCTAGAAGCGCACTGCTAACTAGAAGCTGTACTTTTCTACTCTCTAATACTAGTCTGTAGTTAGATTGCGTACTTATACAAGACACTAGATTCTACAGCCTAGGCTGTTTAGACACGCTAGTAGCTTAAGCTATCTTAGTTATACGCTATAAAGTAACAGGCTGCAGCCTTATACTTCTATATATACAAGCTTAAGTGCTTAGGTGCACAGTAGATAGAGAAGGCAGATAAGACCTTTACTAGAAACCTAGTTCTATTAGGTAAGGTCTTCTAGTATATAAAGAGTCTATATTGTTATAAAGTAAATACCTTATAAACTAACACTGTATGTAGTATATTATTATTAATAAAGCGTTAGATATAGGGAGGTAAGGTATTAGAAAGTGTACGCGTAATATTTGCGCACTGCTTAAAGCAGCTATATAAGTATAACGCTTTCTGCTCCTATACTAAGAGTATAGCTATTAATGCTAACAGTATTTATAGCTACTCTTAAGCAGAGTAGCATTAGAGGCTTATAATAAGCCTAGCTTACATAATTACCTTCTAGTGTTTCCTCTAATTAGATAAGGTCCTGCGTATTAAGTACTATTACATACAGCTAATTACAGAAAAAGAGAAGAAACTAGAGATTTAACTTAACTAGCGCAAGACTTACTAAGAAGAAGGTAATAGCTATTATATTCTACAGCTACTAACTTATTTAGTAACTGTAATAAAGATATTGCTCTGTACTAGCTGTATTTTAATTACCTAGAGCCTTAGTTTAATATACTAACTCTTCTATTTAAGTAGTTATAAGCCTCTTAAATTAAGAAAGAGTATATCTTCTAGCTATTTACAGCTAAAGATCTCCCTATAAGAGGTAAAGAGAAGAGACTTATTAGTAACTTCTATAATACCTATTCTAACTATTAACCTTACCTAGTCTATAGGTATGTTCCTCTAGAACTTCTGTTACAACCTTGTTAATATTAAGGAGGACTCTAGGTTCTACAGGGGATACTTGTTTTAGCAAGAGGAAGTATAGTATTTTGCAACTAAAAAGCAGTAGAACCTTATTAAGTTACTTTAATAGGGTAGGTAGAGTAAGGGTACTAATAATTTAGTTATTCTTTAATACCTACATAGTATACATAACAACCTTAGTAGAAGAAGAGAGAACTATATAAACTCTAAAGTTATAGCAAAGACAAAGTATATATTCTGTAAGCAAAGCTGTAATTATACATAGTAGATTTAGCTAGCTGCTATAGTCTATAGGGGAACTAAGGCTTATAATGCTAGTTTTTATAGTATAACTAATTAGCGTCTCTATACTAAGCCTATTATAGTCTCTTTATGCTGTTGCCTACATATTAGGATAACTACAACCCCTAATCCTACAAGCCTACTGTACTAGTCTTTCTTTTATACTACTATAAGCAGAGTAAAGCATAATTCTATTTATATATTCTAAATATATTATACACGCGCTCTATCTATTGCACATAATACCTCTAAAGTAAGCCTACACAACACGTACAACACGCACTACCCCTACTATAGTATCTACATAACTAATAGCATAACTATACAGGAACAGTTAATTCTATAAAAAGCTAGTACTAGTAGCAGATAACACTTAGCCTAGCTAGAAGTGTAAACAAGAGGGCTCTATAAGTATAAGGCAGTAAGACACAGCTACAAAAGAGGTAAGCTTTGTTTAGTCCTGCTAACGTAGAGTATTATCTTTAGACACCTTATTACTAGTACTATCTAAGCATAAGGTACAGCTAGACTTGCCTAATACAATAGAGGTGTTTCTAGAAGCTACTAAGGCAGCTGTAGAGACCTGCAAGGCTAGAGAGACAGGTCCCTCTAAGCCTAAATTACCTTAGAAGCAGTTAGCGTAGGTTTAATACTAATAGTACATATTCTAAATAGCTAATTATCTCTATAGAACTTAAAGTAAACACAGTTAAACACTAAATATTCTGTACTAGCCTAAGTAGAAGGCATTTAACAAGGTATTAGCAGTAGCCTTTTATAAGGCATATAAAGACTATGTTAGGTTCTAAACAACACAACCTAATTAAGATACACTAGAAAACACTCTATAGTATAGAGCGTAGGCTTCTTATATAGAGCAGTGCTAATAGGCTCTAAGAGCTATATATACAGTGTTAATTAAGATACAATACTAAGGTGCTACACTTATAAGGTTAGCTAGAATATAAGTTGCTCTACAGCTATAAGGTACGCGTTTAGCTAACTAGGCTAATAGGTTATGCTAAAGGCAGAAAACATGCTAGATAGAACAGAGGCAACATTTCTAGTACCTTGTAGTTGCCTATACAAGGTATGTTATAGACCTATATATACTGCTCCTACTAACAGCTCTAGGTGTTACTCCTTAAGATATAGTGTTATCTTAAGAGGATGTAGGCAGTAAACAGTATCTCTACTCTAAGTTACAGCTATATACTAAGACGCTATAAGATAGTAAGCACAAATAAGCACAGTATAGGAAGGACAATAGTTTAGCCTATAATATACAGTAGATTAAGCCTACCTGCTTTAAACACTATAAGCTAGTATTCTACTCTATGTTTAAGCTCTTCTTTAGCACGTTTTTACTTAATGTTGTACATATCTCTAGAGGAAGCTACCTTACCTAGCTATGTGTATAGCTAACCCTATAACTATAGCTCTTTAATATTATATCTGCTTATATAACAGTAGTAAAGAAGATAGTAGACTATAAGGAACGTAGTAATACAAAGCTTTATATATACCCCTAGTTCTAGCATACTATTACAGCTAGCTAATATACAAAAGGACTAAATACTAGGTATCTAAAGCGTGTTATAGTATTTAAGTTTGTCCCTTACGTAGGCTGTAAGAAGGTAGTTAAACAGATAATAAAGGACGTTACTTCTTTAGGGCAATAGACATAGGATAAGGAGGAGCTTTTAGGTAAGAAGAGGCGTTATAAGCAATAAGCAAAGGAGCAGGAGAGGGAGCTCTATAGAAAGCGTAAGAAGAAGGCACATAACGCATATAATAGACAAAGAGAGCAAGCTGCTGCTAGGTCCTTACTATAGGGTACAGCTTAGGCCTGCTATTTTGCTATAGTGTATATACCTTAGCTTATCTTGTATTAGAGCAGGTTAGAATCTACATCTATAGTAGAGCTATACAATAACTTTATAAGATTAGAATATATCCTACTACTATATAAACTATATAACTTTACTATAAATTAATACTATTAATAGCTACTATACTTAGTACTATTATATAATAAAGTAGCAGGTTCCTACTAT
>SATZ01000558.1:0-22856 GCA_004335205.1 Ascochyta viciae-villosae | reverse complement strand
CACCCCCAGTGCCTGTCACAAGCCTCGCCCCGCCCGCCACTCGACACCTGCCTTGCCTACACCGCAGTCGATCATCTGCACGAAATCCTCCGTCCCGGCCTCGCTGCCTCCTGCCCTCCACCTGCCCAAACACGCCCCTCGTCGTCCCTTGTGCTCGCTGCCATCCGCGCACGCCCACGACGCTCAGCCGCCACACCCCGTTGCCGCAACCAGCCTGACAGCTGAGCTCCCCAGCGGCCCCCCCGTCTCAAGGCCCCGCACCTCTGTGTGTCGCCAGCTGCGGCTTTCCGCAAAAGCTTCTTCTACCTTCGGGCACACAATTGCACTAGCCTCCACTACCTCTCTATTTCAACTACACAGAACAGGCTTCTGTCCTTCGACAAGCGCCTACCCCATCTCGTGCTCGCTATCCCAACCCAAGCACCACCATGGCCTCCGCCTCGTTTCGCGACTCGATGAACTCGCTAGGCTGGAGCAGGAGAGAGCCCGACGCGCCTGTCAACACGGCGCCCCCCTCTGTCATGGATAGAGTCTCTAACCTGTTCGGCGCAGGTGGCTATGTTAGGCTCCCCATCTCAGAGTCCAATCCTGGAGCCCCGCTCCCGGCGCCCACCAGAAGAGAAGAGGAGGAAGGCTTCTTTGCCCGTAAGTACACCCTTGCCCAAGCACCGCCGATCCCTCTCTACGCCGTCTCTGTGCTCCGCCAGACACTTCTGAGACACTTCCTTCTCCCGTGCCCCTTGTCCTCGCAAAGTGCACCCACCCTGCTTCTCTTGTATCCTGCAAACGCCACCACTACTCGTGGGGGTCCTGGTGATGGCCTCAGCAGACCCATTGGTGAGACTAGATTCACTACGCCTGGCTAGCCTCAGATTCGAGTCATCCCAATCCGAGCCCATGGCAATGTGCAGAAGCGCATGTCGCCTGGTCCAAAGCCCCATGCTCCTGAATCTCAGGCTGTCATCAGGTCCTGCTTACCACTCGTCGGCGTGTGACGGAAGGGAGTTCCTGCGTGTCGCGTTTCAAGCGTTGGTGCTTGCACGATAACCTGGATACACTTGGCTGACAGACGTCTGCAGTGAGTCGCTGGGACCGCTTACTCGTTTTCGGTGGGCTGCTCCTCGCAGCCTTGGCCATGTTTGCGACGTGCATTGGGCTCATGTTCACACCCATCTTCATTGTAAAACCTCGCAAGTTCGCCATACTGTAAGTCATCTGCGCCCCTTCAGTCTTCCTTGCAGCCGGTAGCAGCGTCCCTCCATTTGCCTTGGCTTGATTACCAAGTCGCAGCAGGCAGATGGGCAGTGGCACATTCCCCTTCAGTCCTTTGGCACGGCTATGCGAACGTATGCACTCCCACGACATGGGTCGGCAGGGCTCCACTCATCCACCGTGGAAGCTCCGCCTGCACCACGGACGATGTGCCATTTGACATGTCTCGCCTAGCCACCGGGCGATCGGCGCTGAACCCTCTGCAGCGATCATGCGGGACTAAGGTTCGGCGCGTTGCAGCCTGCAGGCGGACCTTTCCTGAAACCGGCTTTGTCAAGATACGACTTGTAGAGCCTGAGCACTAACCAGCTTAGGTGGACAATGGGCAGTGTTCTGTTTTTGGCAGCCTGGAGTGTTATGATGGGCCCCCTTCAGTACGGTAAGCAAGCCTTGTCGCGGTTTTGGCTGCACGCCTCCCCACTTGTTCCAGCTGCTGACGACGCTTTAGTGCAGCATCTTATCTCTGGTCCGCGACTTCCCTTCACTGCCGCTTATTTTGGGAGCATCGCACTTACGCTCTACTTCTCTCTTGGTGTAAGTCTGGCCGTCCTCCATCCCGACCCTTACACGCACTAACCTTGCGTAACCCCTGTCCATCTACCCCACGCACCCACATCTTCTTAGCTTGTGTTCTTCACTAACAGCGTCCGCGTGATCAGCTCCACAGCACGATTCTCACCTTCATTGCCGTCATCGCGCAACTGGTTTCCTTGCTGTGGTTCACCGTCTCTTACTTCCCCATGGGCTCCACTGGGTTGCGGTTTGGAGCGCGCTTTGCAGGAAACCGCGTCGCCGCTTGGATGAACGACTAAGTAAAGCAACACACCTGCCGAGTGTGGCTGTGACGTGCATAGTCGGGTGGGCCAACCCGATACGCGTAAAGACGAGCAGCATGTACAGAGCCAACCTTAGCTATCCTTCGAAACATGGACTTTGGCTTCCAGGGTCTCAAAGCAGGCTTTTTCATGGAATCAAGTGGTGTCGTCACGCACCTCTTTCGCAGCATCCATTCTCGCTATCTGATTTGATCGGTGTGCAGCTTTGCTTCACATGCGAACCAAACTCGGGCGATGTGGCACACCGTTTGACATTCGAGCTTCTCAACTCGCCATCTATCTAGCGCACACCTTCACCGTACTTTGGATGATCGCTCTTTCTTGCTCTTGATAGATAACACCGGGCCTCTCCGCGTCCTTGCAGAAGGGTACCTACCGGAATCGCGAGTCATGGATCGTCTTCACTACACTAAACGCAAAATCTATGTGCGCCCAGGTCTAGTACACCGGCTGATCGCCACAGCGGATCAGACAGGCAGTATCCTTCCTCATGGCCAGCTCGGCTATCTTACCTATACTACACCATGCCCCTCACAAGTCGCAACCAACATGGTGAAAACCCTCGAACAATCCGTCCTCGAAGCAAAAACAGCCTCGCATCAACAACGAGTATTCATGCGACTGGCTTCCTCACTCAGGCTGCTTCCTACCTAGATTCATAGCCCTCACCAATCGCTAGACTCCACCGCCCATCACAGCCAACAGTCTAGCCCGCTGTGGTGCTAACGCGGAGGGGTTAGAGCGGGGTCCATCCCCGTCCACACTAGGTATGCGCTATGGCGCTGCTGCATGTCAATCCTACCTGCATGACTTTGAGATGCTAGTCTACCAGCCATGGTCGCAAAGCGCGGTGAAGTTGATAAAATAAGGTCGAATGAATCACGATAGCTACACGCCTCGTTTGCATTCGCGCAACGCTTCCCCCCACCATGCATACATAGTCTAGCCAAAGGAAAGCAACCCAAACTGAACTGAACTGAATGTCGCAGTCAGAACTGCCTGGCTGGTTGGCTGGGTTCGGAACACGCCGGATAGACGGATTGGTCTCATGATCTGTTCGTCGCTGGCTGGTGGTGTGTGGTGGTTTGGGATGGGGCGCGTGCAGGGATTGGATTAGATTTCCCCGCACCAACTCTGAGTGGTGCGTACTCTAGAGAGTACTCCCATGGACTGTTTGTTATGCGCTACGCCACAACATGTGTGTGTGTGTGTGTGTGTGTGTGTTTGTGTGTCTGCTGCACTTAATCTTACCCTGCTATTGACCCTGCTTTTCTGGAATACTTGCTTGCTCTATGCAGCCTGCATGGGCGGTGGGAAGTCATGACATAACCTACCTACCTTCTACCTTACCTTGCCTTACCTATGCTCGCTCGCTGCTTTCCTGTTGGTGATGTCGTATTACAATTTCATGGTGAGAGTGCGCCGCTATTGGCTCTAGGATGAGATGCCGGTCCTTGTGAAGTGGGAAGTGAGGCTTCTCGTGACGCTCGCTCGTGGGTAGGTGGAAGGTATTTGTTGGACTTGGAGTTGGGTTTGGACTTGTATGGTAATGGGTAGGTGCGTGCCATGTCGCGGTTGAATGGTGGGAACCAGTGAGCGTGATAGGTTCAAGTCCACACCACACTCTAATCTTTGGTTGTCTCGACTTTGACGTCCCCGATTCGCTGCACTGTATTGTATCTCGAGCCCCTTTTGGTCCCGTCTTTTCGTCCATCTTCGTATCCACGAGAAGCGAGGCGAGGCAGGCGGGGGAGGCGAGGTCAATACGTGTGGCGTCTCTACTCTTAGTGTCGTAGCCCGCACCGCACCGCCTCGCGACGCAGGGTCTCGTATTGCATCGTGTCTATCGAGACGCGTGGCTTCAACTGACCAACGAACCAAGTCTCCACACACACACACACACACACTGCCCTCTCTTCCTTTCTTTGAAGTCCTGTCTGGGACGCTGCTGGACGGATAGGGAGACAAGCTGATGTCGATACATCTTGGAGTAGGAATAGCGACCGCACGAGGCCGAAATAGATGCAAATGCAAACGCGGCTGCCAACACGGATGTATGTTGGAAATCAAGTGGTGGGTCACGAGCTCATAGTTCAGCTCCTACTCAACTCAGCTCATCTCCTCACCATTCCCAATTCCACTCCTCTCCCACCTTTCTGCGCATCCAAGCCACATCGATATCCTGTTCGAACTGAATTCAGAATCGGAGTCAGAGTCAGTTGGTTCTCGGGTTCAGGCGGTTTCCGAACTTGGTAGTCTCATGGTATTGGAGGGGTTCTACCTGGTAAGGCTGTGACGATTTACGCCCTTTTCTCATCGGTGTGCAGAGACTGCAGGAGGTTACTGGCACGAGCGAGCGAGGCGATGAAACGGTTTGGTGGTGCTGTGACGGTGATGTACTGCTTTGGCAGAAAAACAGCGTGTTATTCGTCCGGGCGTACTTATTCTCTTCTCGTGGTTTTCGTGTGTTGGAAGTGGTGGACGTAGATCGTAGACTGTAGGCTGTAGGCTGTAGGCCATGAACTGCAGGAGCATACCCATCTCATTCTTCCTCCAGTCCAGCCCTCATCACTGTACTCTTGCTTTACTCTTGCTTTACTCTTGCTTTACTCTTGCTTTACTCTTGCTTTACTCTTGCTTTACTCTTGCTTTACTCTTACTGTCTTTATCTTGCGTACATTCTCACATACGTGCACTGACTATCTTGAAGCGGCGCCAAAATCTCAACATGAAGCACGAAAACAAAGTGTCAAGGCAAAACAAGCATCTCCCCGCCATATATACACCTCCAGCAAGCACCACCCATACCACCACACATCGCTGCTCTGCGTTGTCAATTTCGTCCCATGTGCTTTTGTGCAGAGGCGCCGATTGGTTCGATAAACGACTCGTTGTGCGAATTGCCTGTTTGGGATGGGCGATGCCAGCGCATCGATTTAGCTGCGTAGGGCTGTTGCACGTGGGATGGGGAATTTGAATCTGGTTTGGTGGGTATTTTGATTTTGGTTTGGGTTGTGATGGGAAGCTGATGTTAGTGGATAGTTTCATGGGTGCTATCGGGGTTGGATGTCCTATGGCGGTGCATGCGGTTGGGGTGGTGGTGGTGTTTCATATACCGCTGAGTCTTAAGGCCTTGATGCTTGTCCGCCAAATGAGTTTAAAGTGTTGGTTCGTATACAGACTCCCTGACTCTGTCAACCTTTGACTGAGCTCAGTGTTGAGAAACTTGCGAGATACAGTTGGATCTTGTTCGACGGGTGCTGTGCTGAGCTGCTGTTGTCCTGTACACTCACCCGTCTGATCTTGTATTCTTGGGTGAATGGAGAAGAGCTCAATACGATTGTTTTGTACACCACCCTACATTGCAGCGCACTTGATGCTGATAGAGCGAGATACTGGCGCTGCTTTGTTTTTGTTTTGTGGCATGGAAGGTACAGCTCAGATGCGGTTCTGGCGATGTGCTTTCGTACGAATGAGCTGATTGAGCAATTCGTATTTGGGTCTTGTCCTTTCCGATCCTCTCTCTTTTCCTCTCCATAACTTGGAGTTCATATTGCGCCATACAACACTGCTTTTGCCCTCCCAATCGCCTCTACTCAAACCCCACTTTCTTCTCTCCACCATGAACAATCAACATCCTTGATAACACTGCTCCTCTACAGCACCCAGACGTGTCGAACGACTCAGTTCCCCAACTTCAAAATACCGCCTACCAACCATCCAAATCAATAATGCAATCACTCACCCACTCACTCAACCAAACGTTTCTCCAACCGTCCATATAATGCAGTAGCGAAGTATCCATCTAGAGTGCCCTTGCAGCCCACTGTTCGAATGGCTCGACCCCAGGATCCAAATCCAGAATCTCCGTGTGGAATCGCAGTTGGCGTAGCACCGTACGAGAAACAAGCTCAGCGCGAAAGACGCGAATTCGCGGATCGGTGGGGGACGTCCAATCAGACGGCATATCGACTCCTCGGCCCGCTGTCGGCGCCTTGATGAAGCAGTGTTGAGGGAGCGAGCATTTACTGCTCTGCTGCCTCAGGGTGGTAAAGTGGCCAATGACAATAGTATCCAGTTTGTGCCGCAGCCCGGTGTCTTTTCCGAGGCGCTCCAACTGCAAGAATATCTCACTGGCGATGTATTGCAGTATCCGGGATAGTTTTTTCATGTAGCCTCTTCTATCTTCGAGGTCGCACATGTATGGGTCCCACGGGTATGCAGAAACCTCGTGCGGATAGCGGAGGTGGAGGGTGTGGAGGTTATGTAATTTTGCTATGCGGTTCTGGGTCTGGTTTAGCGAGGGTTTGATGAAAGAAGTTGGGATGGTCACGTACTACGAATTCGGACAGTTCCGAGTTGGGCGCGCCGATCTCGCTGTCCAGCGTGCCGTCGGCTAGTTGGTAGCCCAGTTGCTCGAGGTTGGGGCAGGCTTCGCAGACGCGTTCTAGATGCGTTCCGAGCGAGTTTACCGACTCTTCGTAGTCGGTTTCGTTATGCGGATGGAGGCTTAGGATGCGTAGGCTTTCTCCGTCGCGGTAGAGTGTTTGTAAGGTTGTTTGAATTGTGTTGACTGCCCGCGCGTCAAGGCAGTGTTCATGCCAGCCCAAGTGTAGGCTTCCGAGCTTTCCACTCTTCTGGAAGACTTGCTCGAGGCAGTCATCAATGGGTGTGTCTTCTTCTTCCGAGTCTGCGCCATCTCCTGCGTCTTCATTGAGAGAGTCCACTGCGATGTGCTCGAGATGGAACCTCTCGATACTCGTGATTGCGCCGAGGTCGGCGAAGAAGGTTGAGGCTTGGTGGCAATTGGAAACCTGGAGTTTAGTCAATCTCTCAAACTTGACAAATTTCTGCAACACCGGCAGATAGGGTAGGCTCAGGTCGAAGCCGCTTAATGCGAGCTCTCTCAGATTCGGCATGGCTGGGCCAGGCCTTTCCACACCAGACTCTTCCATGGCTGCCCATAAGTACTGTTGTACGTCTTCAGAGTCATCGTGATGCAGGTATAGGGTCAACGACAGGCTCTCGATAGGAGTGTGAGTAGAAGCGAGACCATAGAGGCAATCGCTCAACTGAGACGGCGGTCCATCGATGTACAAATCTAGATGCCGCACAAAGTGGAATAGATCGGAGGGCCACGGAGCGTTCATGGGCAATGGACTATCCACATATGAGGAATGGAGGTTCGTGATGAGCCTTTGCTTGAGGCTGAGGTGGCGCAGGGCCATCAGAGGAAGACAGCGACTTGAGACAAAACTATATACATCAGATGATGTGAACGCAATCGGTGGAGAGACTTGGGTACCGGAACTCGTGCAAGACATTTGTTGGAAACAGCTGTAGGATTGCCATGAAAACCACCAGCCCCAAGTCACCTGCAAGCTTGACAGCGTCTTCGTCCGGCTTGTCCTTGTCCTCGGGCGCAAAGCCATTTAGGGGGTTTGTAATCTCCTCATGCACGACGGTGAGTTTTCTGGTGTGTTTCAAGTAGTCCTTGTCTCCGGGCTGGAACTGCTGGAAGAAGAGCAGTGCTGAACTATGCCACAATGGAATGGTGATTTGTCTGAAGAGACGAGGGATAGCACGCTCGTGACATGCTTTCGACGTTAGACAGAGGGCTCTTAGGTCTCTGTTCGTCGTGATCTGATCAGTCAGCCTGCTTCCTGTTGTGTATGTAGTGGACATACACAATCTAAAATTATGAGCTCGATATCTGTGTGCAGACCAAACATGGCGGACATGAAGGAAAATAACGAGAAGAAGAGCTGAAATTGAGGTTGCAGTGGGCAAGTAAAACTTTATAACACATGGTCGCGTAGCCGTGTTCATCACTTCGGGCCTTTACCAAGTCAACAGACCAAATTTGAGGCTGCTGCCTGACTAGAAATGGGTCTAAAACGAGTTGATACCTTTGACAGGTGCATAGCCAGTTGGCGTTGGTTACGTTTAGTTGAATGCAGCAGGCCGTTTACATTCCAGCCATGTCGTCCAGCAGCATGGTCGAGCAACGTCGTCCAACCGCTGGACAGCTTGCCATGGTACATCACTCGACAGCAGTGGCGATTGCGAGCATCGGAGGACCAGGAGCACGGCTGTTTCCGAGCGAACGCGTGGAGGGTCAGCGAGCTGCAGTGGGTGTTGCTCGCTTAAGCAGGAGGTTGATGCGGTTGAGGCAGGGGTTGTGGAATTCCACGACGGTGCAAGATGAAGCCATGTCACGCCATTATGGCGAGTGGCGGAGAGGGTCGCAGATGCAAGAGGCGGTGGTGATGGTGACTGTTGGATTCGCGTTGTTGATGTTGGACAATTGGTGGTGAAGGCGGCACGGGAGGATAGGAGGGTGATAAGGGGATACGGTAGGGTGATAGGGCCATGACGTTGGTGGCATGTTCCAGGCTGGATGCATGTTCCAGCCGGCAGTGGGCAGTGGGCAGTGGGCAGTGGGCAGTGGGCAGCTTGGGCAAAATCAAAATCTTTCTTCAACAGGCTGTCCTGTGCACTCGCGCTCAGCCCTAGCACGCTCCATGCCCGGCGCTATCTAAAAGGTACCGAACCATGTTCCCTAGTATCCCTACCATGTTTGTCTCTGCGCGTGCGCCTCTCTGCTCGTCCCTGCTGCTGCTGCCCTGAAGCACTGAAGCATTAAAGGCGACGCTGCGTGCCCGGCCGATCCGCATCCTCCGCATCCTGCGCATCCGCATCCGCATCCGCATCCGCATACGCAACCGGACCCGTCCAGTGGGCTGCGCGTTCCTGGATCAGCTACTCGCAGCTCCCTCAGCTGGCCCATTGCCTTGTCTCACTAGTGGTGGCATGCCTTTCACAGCGCCGTAGTTTGGGTTGTAGTTGTATCGTCCTGTCCGTCCTGTCCGTCCTGTCCGTCCCATCTCTGTCGCCATGCCCCCGCGCCTCTTTCCCCACCGCGACTGGAGCACCCAGTCGGCCGAGCAGCAGCTCCCCTTCACCGGCGACAACGTGAATGACAGCGAGTTTGCCCACGACCAGCACAGCACCGACGTCGAGTCGCTGACACATCCCCGCGCGCGGCGCATAAGGGCGCAGTCGAACGCGTCCGCCACACTCTCCCAGTCGTACTCGCGCAACCCTGTCCGCTCGTTTGCACACCAGACATCCCATGGCTTCACTGGTAGGGCACGGTAGCTGGCCCATGTCGAGCACACAGTAGCTGACCGCTCCCCAGACACACCGCAATACTCGTCACAAGGCGTGCGCGAGAGGAGCTCCCAACTCGCCTCGTATGCCCTAGACGCAGACGAGTACCAGGACCGCCCGCACCGCCACAGCTTCGCAGAGCCCCACACGCCTGACCGCCACTCGCTTTCAGACCACCACGATGCCACGCACTCCTTCGACTCGCCAAGAGAGGACACCATCGACGAAGACAGCGAGCTGGAGACGCCCGTGACCGTCATTGGAGGCCCGCAAAAGCCTGACCAGAGCTTCTTCGCCCCTGTACTGCATCCATGGCAGGACCTGGGCCGCAAGGCGTCTACTGCCTCAGCCCTGCCTGACGTGGTCGTACAGCACACCGAGCGAACACCGCTGCTGCCCACGGCGAGACTCCCGCGCCTTGACTCGCTGCCAAAGCAGAAGAAGAGCAGCAGCAAGAGCAAGAGCAGGAGCCGCTCGCCTAACAAGAGTCTCCCTCTGCGCCTCAGAAAGTCTCTCGCTTCAGGCCGAGAACACGTCCTTGGATTCAGCCGCTCCCTGACCAATCCCAAGACGTACACCAAGGACGCCCTCGTCTCAGCCGCCCTGAGCAGTGCACAAACATTGACAGCCGTCTTCCTCGGACTGCTCCTCAACATCCTGGACGCACTGTCCTACGGCTACATCCTGTTTCCCCTTGGTTCTCCCATCTTCAGCCAAACTGGCCCGGACGGCATCTCCATCTTCTTTGTCAGCTGCATAGTGTCGCAGCTATGCTACTCCTTGGGACTATCCGCCTTCAAGGGTGGTGTTGGTTCGGAGATGATCGAGGTCGTCCCTTTCTTCCACAAGATGGCATATTCCATCATGGAGCGCATGGAAGGCGCGTCCCCCGAGGCCATCATGGCCACCACCATCACCTCCTACTGCCTCAGCTCCATACTCACTGGCCTTATTTTCCTTGCTCTGGGAGGCTTCAAGCTCGGCACCCTAGTCAGCTTCTTCCCTCGACACATCCTCATCGGCTGCATTGGCGGTGTAGGCTTCTTCCTCTTCGTCACGGGTATCGAAGTTTCTGCCCGCATCGAGGGTAACCTCAACTACGATCTTGCTACGCTACAGAAGCTCTTCTCTGCCGATACCTGGTATCTGTGGACCATTCCACTTGTTCTTGCCATCTCCATCATGCTCATGCAGCGCATGGTGAAGAGCCCGTTCGTCCTGCCAGCTTTCTTCGTCCTCATCTTTGCCACATTCTACGTTTTTGTGAAGGGCATCTTCCGGGTAGATCTGCAGGACGCTCGCGATGCAGGCTGGATCTTTGAGCAGCCCGAGGCTGGCGTCAAGTTCTACCGTTTCTATTCTTACTTCAGTAAGTGACTCTCAAAGACCAAATGCCACATCGCTAACAGCCGCCTAGAATTTTGGCTCATCGATGTATCAGCGCTGGCTAGCTGCATACCGACCATGTTTGCTCTTTCTTTCTTCGGTATCATCCACGTACCCATCAACGTGCCAGCTTTAGGCGCTGCAGTCAAAGAGGACAACCTTGATGTGAACCGAGAGCTGATTGCCCATGGCATCTCGAACACACTGTCTGGTTTTGTTGGTAGCATCCAGGTATGTTTCTGTGGAAAATATGCTTTTGGGACATTACTGACATGGACACTAGAACTATCTGGTCTACGCAAACAGTGTCATGTTTATCGCAAACGGAGGGGACAGCCGCGTTGCCGGCGCCTTGCTTGCCGTTGCGACGACCGCCGTCTGGATCGCCGGTCCAGCCATGGTCGGCTACATCCCCATCTGCCTCGTTGGTGCGCTCATCTTCTTGCTCGGCATTGACCTCATGAAAGAAGCGCTGTGGGACACTTTCGGCAAGTGCCACAAACTCGAGTACCTCACCATTGTAGCCATCGTCTTGATCATGGGTGTTCACGACTTTGTTGTCGGTATCTTTGTTGGCATTGTTCTCGCCTGCGTCAGCTACGTCGTCCAGAGCTCTCGCCATCCAGCCATTCGAGGGTCATACAGCGGCGTCGTGGCTGAATCGACTGTGCGACGCCCTCGAGCAGACTGCCGCTACCTGAACAAGGTCCGGGGCCAGATTCGAGTTGTCAAGCTCGGCGGCTTCCTTTTCTTCGGGACCATTGTCTCTGTAGAAGAGAACTTGCGATCGCTCATCGATGATGACAACTTTGAGGAACAACCAGTAAGCTTCATCATTGTCGACTTCACTCATGTTACCGCTGTGGACTTTTCGGGCTGTGAAGGCTTCCAACGCATCAACCGCATCCTCGGCAGCAAGAACGTCAAAATGATCCTCTCAGGTGTTTCCTTTGCCAACGATGTGGGAAAATCGCTCCAAGGTGTTGGCTTGCTTGACGAAGCGGAAGATGGGGAGAGCCCATCACCTCAGGTTTTCGAGGACCTTAACACGGCGCTCGAATCGTGCGAAAACGAACTCCTCGAAGTCTTCCACAGACACTGCAGCACGCATGTCAAGAAGCGCCAGATCACTCCACCCATGTCCATTAACGGCGCCAAAAACCTCAATGCCGAACCCATTCCTTCTGGTGGCTCGCCAGCGTCGTCCCTTGGACCAAGCTCGCTCAATCCCGATTTCGCCTCGCCTCGCCGTGGTGCGCGCCTGATGGCTGCTCGCTCGACTATGCACGAATCCAGCCGTCACTCCAACTCCGACACAGCTTCCTTCCCGGACTCGTCCAGCCATACCGACTCAGTACCTTCCGCTCAAATTGTACCGTCGCGCTGGAAGAATTTTGCGCAGCCCCTCAAGATCATTCTCCAGACTTTCGAGGACGTGTCGACTAAGAACGAGGACTTCTGGCATGTAGTTGCCCCATACTTCTCACGCTGCGAATTTGCTGCCGGTTCCCTTTTATACTCGAGAGGAGACGATCCAGATGGCTTCTACATCCTGGAGAAGGGTCGTTTCCGCGCAGAGTATGAGCTTGACCAGGGAAGCTTCTTCGAAGTCATTCTGCCCGGTACGACTTGTGGCGAGCTGCCCTTTTTCAGCGAAACGGATCGCACAGGAACTGTAGCAGTGGAGAATGACAGTGTGGCATGGTTGTTGACCCGAGAGAAATTCGAGAAGTTGGAGAAGGAGCATCAGGATGTCGCGCGAGAGCTGCTCAAGGTTGGACTGAAGTTGACCAAGGAGAGGATGGATGCCATTACAAGCTACGTGCTTGTCACTGCATCGTAAACCCACAAGCCTCACATTGCGCTTGGATGACTGTGTGGATCGTTTCTTGCATAGCGCCCCATCATTTGTTCTTACCGATGGTAGATATTGTAATAAACCTACTGCATCTGAGCCAACGAGCTCATAACTTAGCCTGCTGTTCCGAAGGCAGTTGCACTCTTCCCATATCCAACTCCCTCCATTCCTGCAACTTTTCCTTACTCCCCTGCAAACCCTTCCACTCTGCACTCCCATTTTTGAAGATGTCGTCAATATGCTTCTGCTTCCCCCTCCACGTAATACAGCAATAATCCGAATCTTCATCCCACTGCACCTTCACCTTCCCATCACCCACCACAAACCTCCCCGTATTCCCACACACCACACAACCCATCTTCATCTCACTCCCCCCAAAAAAATCATACTTGGCCAAATGACAATGCGGACACCCGCCCTCCACCACCGGCCCCAAATACTTGGCCTCATCAAACCCCCTCCCCATTTGACTCGCCACCCTCCTCCCCATCTCCTCCGCGCGCCTCAACACCCCACCCTCCTGCGCATGTACCACAGCCCCCGGATTCGCACAGCTCATAACCACATGTTGATCCACAACCTTAACATGCAACCCATACGCAAAAAGGTGCAACGTCGGCAGTGCCATAGTAAACTGGTCTGGCGTGGTACTCCCCCCGACAACCAAGAACCCCGCGACACGTGGCCGCAGCACACGCGCGTCGACGTGCATTTTCATGAACTTGGCGTCGCCGCGCGCTTGGCCCTCGAGGATGCGCGACGCGAATGCAGGGTCTGTGTACGGTCCTAGGATCTTGTCTAGTGCTGCTTTCAAGGACCCTGCCGGTTGGTGCGAGTATACTGCGCTGCTGAAGAGGAGGGCGTCGGCGCGCATGATCGATTCATAGAGTGTGGACCGGTCGTCTGGGATACTGGTGTCGAGACTACTGGTGCTGCTACTACTGCTGGGTGATGCGGCGCCGTGGTTGTTGTTCCCTAGATTCGTGCCCATGGATACGTCGGGTGCGTGTTCGAGCGGTCCGGCATTAGGCGGGTAGGAGAGCGAGGGGATGTGGATCCAGGATGTTGTTGTTTCTGCATTCGAGGCTTTGGCTGCGCGGAGCGCGGCTTTGAGCAGGATGGTTGAGTTGCCGCCTAGGCTGCCGTTGGCGAGGCCGAGGATGTGCATTTCGTTTTTTGAGTGGGGAGTTTAGTTTACTTATATGTGAGATTGGGAGAGATGGCTTCTGGGGCATGTTTCTTTTTGTTGGTGGTCGTGGATATATACACTCGGATAGGTGGTCCCGGTGTGTGGAGGTTGTGGTGTTGCGGGACCACCGGTTGTGTACAACCCCAGACCATCCTCGGGTAGTCGTACAACATTGCGCTGAGCTACAACATGCCTTCTCTCGAACGGGACATTTTTGTGGGAATAATAACATTCCGGGTTGTAGTGATCACAGCATTCGTTGCGGTTGGTGGCAATCGCTGACTACTGGATTTGGGGTTTTGGTTTAGGCAAACTCAAGTCGTTTTTAAAGTCTTATCTACCCTTCTCTTTCACCTCTTAGCCTCAAGCGAAAGGAGCCCTCTGCAACAGCCTCAATCGTGCTTACTTTTTCGGAGCATCCGGCGCAGGCAACTCGCTATCCATCGCTCCTCCAGGAAGCTCATGTGCCGGCGCGCTCCCATACATCTCTCCTTGATGAGCATGTGCGTATTTGTCGCTCGTAGGCGCGTCATATGTCCCCGCTGATCCGTATCCATTGGTGTGCTGTGTGTACGGTGGTGCTACGCCTGCCTCTGGGGTAACAGACGCCTTTTTCTTCCACATTGCTGCTCGACGGGCGAAGAAAATGGCCGCTGCGAGTAGGGCTATGCCGGCTAGCGCACCAATGACGATCCCGGCTATGGTACCCCCAGAGAGCTTCGAGCCGGAGCCTGAGGATGAAGAGGAGGATGAGTTTGATCCAGAAGCTGCGCCGGTGGATGATGGCGTCGATGAAGCGTCTGCAGAAGCAGGTGAAGTCGACGATCCTGTTGCTGATGCACGAGAACTTGCAGCCGAGCTCAGGGTTGTCGAACTGCTCACAACACTGGACAGACTGCCACCCAGGACCTGGGCAAGTCGGACAACGCCGACATTGGATGTGCAGCAATCCTTTGTTCCGCCGCAGCACCAACGATCACTAGTAGAAGTTCCGTCGCAAGGTACCATAGCCGTGTTTCCGAAGGCGTTCTTCGTCTCGTGACAGACATCCAGACACCCCCCTGCAGAGACGTCACTGTTGGTGCAGAAATCTACCCACTGAAACCTGTTAGCTGAGTGAAGAGCCATCTGCAGGACTGTAACGCACATATGACACCTTTCCGATCCCGTTCTCTGTCACTCTGTTCTGACATAGACCATTCGGTAGGCATTCATCCATCGTGAAGCCATTAGCTGGGTCTCCGTTTGATGGGTTAAGACGGTTCAAACCACAGCAGATCGCACTTCCGCTGCAAGCTTGATATTGAAGATAGTCTGGTGTTTTGGGTGTTGCGGTTCCATTTGCGAAGTAACATGTCGCTTGGCCAGAGACTTGTGCGAGTGCGAGTTCGAAGAGGAATGTAGCTGAGATAACGGTGGATAGAAGCTTCATTTCTGCAATCATAACCCAAGCGTTGGACGGGTTTTTTGGATGCAGTTGCAAAGAGAAGACCGTAGACAGAAGACTGGAATTTGCGAAAACGTCGACATTATGGCAAGGGTGACAACTGCCTATAAGACTGCTGCGCATCGTCCCGTCCCTAATCGTGTGTATTTACGGCCCCCCATGAACTTGGGGGCCAAAATTGCAAACCTTGTCAGATCTCATCTCGGCCCTTCCTTCGGCCCATAGTACTAATGCGATTGGTACAATGTGACTTGTGGTACTGCATGCTTCTGCATACTTGTGCAGCTGTGGAGGGCTAGCCGTTATTAGTTCATGTATGGCGCTGGCTACGTACTGCGCCTTGTCGCAAGATCAAGCCTTTTCAGTCGGCGACCAGCACATGTGAGATGCTTGGCTACTAAATCCTCGTTTCATGATTGAGTTGTAGTGTTCTCGTGTGGCGCGTAGGAGAGGCAGTGAGATGGCGTGGTGCCAATGCAGAAGGATGCGGTGAAATTGCAAGTCAAGTGAGATGATGTCATCCGAGCTGTTTTTTGTAGAACGTGCAACACCTCTCGCATGGTCGCCGACCAGTGAGTATCAGATTATGACGAGAAGAAGGTGTGCCTTGAGATCCAGATGTTGAATGATGAGCTGAGGAGTTGACTCCGGGTGAGGCGCAAGATGTGACCATGACCAGAGGCAATCCCTGCAAGTGTAGAGAATGCCTAAGCCACACGGCGGGTGGAGGCCTAATTTTAGAAGCGGCTCGTTTGTTGTTTTCTCGGTATTTAGGTCGAAGATGGATTGCAACGGTCATCGTACAAGCGCTTAGCATTGTCGGGTAATTATACATACTTTTGTTATCGAGTCGCTTGCTGACACTCAATCTTGGGGATGCAAGCTACTAGCGAGGAAGGAGGTGCTGTACTGCAATGATAACCTTTTGACTCAACTAGCTTGAACATCTCTTGAGCAATCACCGATCCTTGTCTTCATCTTTTCCAGGCCACACTATCCGCTTCGTCCATATCGCCCTGATACACCCCACAAACGCAACACACCAGATTGCAGCCAGCAGCGCAGTCATAACGCTGCCCACCCAAAGTATCTCTTCACTCCCCAACTCTCTCCCAATCGTAACCGTAGACACCGTAAAACCGACATTGGGAAAGATGAATGCCCACCACGTAAGCGAAAAGGGCATTTTGCCCACCACAATGGCATTCGCCATGACCGCAAACGCGAATATCCAGAAGGAAAACAACCACAGAAAGATGCCGCTGAACAGTGCGACCGTCTGTAATACGTTCTTGGCCCCGGGATGAGCAGCGAAATACCCATAAGATTCTGGTATAGCACTCGCCTGCCCAATGAGGGCGACTACGGTGTACGCGCCTGCACCAACTGGTATAAAAAGGCCAGGACGCAGATGTGCTGGAGGCAGACCGTTCTCCATGAGGTTCTTAATGAAGAAAGCGGTGCATATGAGCGAGATGGTCCACCCAAAGCCTTGGTACGCACATCCGGACACGATGATCGCCGTTGCTCGACCGGGGGGCTGATGCCCTGCGATGAGCGAGGACAGGGTACCAGTCAGCATCGCCGAGTAGCCTGCGAGGAACGTGCTAGGCAGAAAGGGGACGGGCCAGACGGGACTGTATGCGACGAGGATGTAGTATTGGAGCAGTGAGGTTAGGAGGGAGACTGCTGCATATGTCCAGTACAGGGCGTTCACAGCGGATACAAGCCATGGGTAGCCGGGGCCATATGTGATGCCGTAGAGTTGGATACATCCGATGATGACGCTTATGCTGAGATAGAAGGAACCCAGGAAGAATGACTCTGCCGGGTAAGTGAACGATTTTTTGAAGTGCTGAAAGTGTAGCAGGGCTCGTGCTATCATGCAGGTGCAAAGGAGCACAAACATGCAGAGGTCGAGGAAGAAGACAAAGAGGCCGATGTAGTAAAGTCCTGCACACATGTCAGCTGTGTTCATTGTGGTAGCTTGCGTTCTTGCTCACCGGTAAACTTGTGCGGCGTCTCTGCGAGAGCGATTGCTAGTCCGCCCGTTGACATTGTCGACAAAAACCACGCCCACGTAACATGCTTGACTCGCTCGCGTATCCCGACTGTAGGTACGTTGTCGTTGTGCTGTTCCTTTTCTGCAGTGGGGTTTGGTAATAGACCTCCTCCTGACGACATATTGGGAGCGACCAGCTGTGTGGCGTCGCTAATTGGACAACAATCGTGTTTACACATGCGTGAAGTCCAGTAGAGCTGTTGCCGGTGTATTGTTAGTGTTTTGTGATGGTGACACAAGTCGACGCCCAAGGCCTAACTCTGTTGTGACGTTGCGAACAGTGGTTATTCTCAGCAGACATTGCTGTCTTGCAGCTCGGAGTGATTTGAATTCATCTCGTTCAGCCCTACGAGAAATGAACTCTAGCGGGTGTTTAGTGAGTGTTAGTGAAGTCACGGTCGAGAATGACGAAACAATTGACATGCGCCTCGTTCCCGATTGGATGCGGGGACAGTCATCCCTTATTTCCGGCGTGATCAAATACCATCTCATCTGTGAACCACATCCAAATCATAACGAATCGTAATTTTCTTTATTAAGTCCACTTACAACCTATGCTACGTTTTGGATCTTGTCCTTCGCATGCTCCTTCTTTTCATGGAGCTTCCACTTGATGTCACCCTTCTCAGGCCACCTGTAGTTGACCGGTGACTCTCCGCCCACAAAGACAAACAAATCGTATATGAATCCTCCGAATATTGCACCACTAGTAGCCGCACCAAACGGGCCGTATGCCCAGTACGCATCACTGAATGAATCATAGCCGGCCCAGAGACCAACGAGCCTGGGGCCCAGGTCGCGTGCAGGCGAGATGCCAAGTCCGGTATTGTAGCCGAGTGAGACCATCATGAGGTAGCCCATGAAGCCGAAGATCAAGGCAGTCATACCCTGCCCGGGAGGTGAGTTTTGATCATCTCCCAGAGCGAAGGCAATGCAGGTGTAAATAGCCATAAAGACGAAGTCGTTGAAGAAGGCTGTTGTCGCCGTGAAGGAAGGTCCCTTGGGAAAGAGAGCTTTACCCGTAATGTCGAGCGTATGTTCTGGATCCATGGAGTTGATTGCATCATAGTAAAGGCTTACTGGAGTTAGCATCGTCTGAAAGAGGACCGAAGTCGAGACGTACCCATATGCTAAGCCGCCCGCGGCCAGACCAGCTAGCATCTGCATGCAGATGTACACAACCGCCATTCGCCATGGGAAACCACGGAATATGGAGAGCGCAATAGTAATGCAAGGACTGAGGTGACCACCAGATACGCCACCGCTCAGGTAAATGCCCACTGTCACGGCAAAGCCCCACGCCCAGGCTTGTGATTCGAAATTACCTGTTGATTCTGCTGAAGTCGCGATAGACAGGTTGGCCGCTATTCCAAGAAATAGGTATATGAATGTCTAGAAAAGTCAGCTTTGTTCAATCTCACGAGATCATTACTCTTACAGCAAGGAATTCAGCTGGTGCCTGGGGGTATTGTGCCCGCAACCTCGCGATTGGGTTGCGGTATTGGTCGTAGTATTTCTGCTGCTCCTCATGTTCCCGTTTCTTGATCTCCTTCTCCTCTTTCTGTGTTTGCGTTGTTTCACCAGTGTCGAGTTCCTGGAGTGGATGAAGACCGTCCTGGAGACCAAAATGATTCCTCCCGCTGTCATTTCCCTGGTCAGCTTCGGTCAGGCCATGGTTGTTGACTGGTGCTCGTTGTGATGCCGAATCATCGTTGCGCTGCTTGCCGGCCATGGAGAACGAAGTGGATGTTGGTTGTCGCACGTTTGGCATGCGACCATGACTGTAGGACTGGTATTGATCCGAGCTCCGGGGTTGAGAAGATTGGCCTTGCCTCAGAGGGGTCTGTGAACTTTCCGAATCGTTCTCGTATTCTAAGACATCTGGTCAGCAACGGTTTTCGCTCACATGTGATCGGTATCAAGTCTTACCTTTCTCCTTCGCTATATCTAACCCGTCACGTGCGTCTATTCCTGCTTGCAAGTCGTTTTCTTCTGCCTTGAGGTCTTCCCACTTCTTCTTCAGATCACTCTTGCCCCACCACATACCGCGACGCATGGTATGCGGTAGGGGCTGATCAAGACCAAACACCGGCTTTTCCTTTTGCTGGTTATACCAGGGGTTGAGTTTGAAGTATTCATTTTCCACGTCGACCAACTGTTGCTGCTTCTTCTCGAGCCGCTGGGTATCGCTCGTCCCCGCTGTCTGATTGGTCTGAGTCCGTTCCATGTTGGGCCGTCTTATATCGTTACGCTTGGCTGTTGGGCGACGATCGTAAGGTTTGTCAAAGCCAGAAGTACTGGTTCTCCCAATGCTGCTTCCGGTGTTGACGCCGCGAGGAAGCGGTCTCTGTGGTGTAGACTGGCTGTCAGGTTGCTGGTCAAAGTAGGTCTGTTGCTCTACAAGATATGCAGTCAGTCTCAGCGCTCAGGCTCCAGTTTTCGATGCGGCCACACAGAGGGGCTTGTACAATGTAGCTCGCTCGATGCAGGGTACATACCAGACGTCTTAGAATGGGATTCTGCCATGCTGAAAAGTCTGCGGCTGATTCTTCCGATCAACCCTGGTGGGAACTTAATCCTTCTAATAAAGATGGGAAAGTGCCTACTCGAACATGCAAATTTGACAGAATTGCATGTGCGACGTCATCGCAGCAAAACTTCAGTTTCCACTTCTCGGTCAAAGTCGCACTACATGTGCGAGCAGCGAATGAGCTGACCTTTCTCTATCTCGATGCTCCATTCTTTTTGACTGTTGGAGGCGAAAGCTCCATTTGAGATACTAGTTCAGATGCTTGTGTTGTCCTGGATGCAGGGAGGGCTGCCGATCACAATGCTAATCACCTAGCAAAAGTGGTCCGCATGTCTTTTGCAAGATAACTCAAGCAGTCATATTGCATCCGCGGCCTGAGAGTGACGCACTGTGGTGTGAGCATGACAATGCTGAGATGTCAGAGATGGCGGCTGAGCATGTGTTCATGCTCCCGCTATGATGTCGTCGCTTGGGAACGTATCTCCATAAACGGCTATAGGCAACTCGCGATGCTTGGCAGCAGGCGGGCAGACCCGAAAGAGCCTCAATGAACGGCGCCGGGTGTAACGGGACGTACATGGTAGAGTGGGAATATGGGTATGGTGTTTTCGCACACAGTGGCGAACTTACATGGATCGGCGATCACTCAGTCCTTGTCGCGATAAATGTGGACTTGATCCAGCTCAGCGGTCCATCTGCGTTCAAAATCTTCTTGGAACACTTCATCCCTCTGTGGCGATGTAGCGATCGATCGTGCAAAACGACTCGACTAAATTAGATCTCATCTAACATTTTGATGTAGACGTGCACACTTTCAACACAAGTACCTCACATCACTGCAAGATTGAAGACTCTCTTTGGTGTTGCACCGGCAGAGAATTTCTCTTCCCACCACAGCGGACTTGTGGGTCGAGCTCGAGTCAGAACGTAGTGGAGGCCGACCGCCGAAGCAGATCCTTGCCGAAGCAACTTCTGTCGAGCAAAAGAAATCCGAAGCGTAGCGTGCTGGGCCGAGTGCCCCGGTAGAAAGCCTGTTAGCGTGCGGGCGCTTGGACACGTGGGGGTGACATCGGTGAGAATTGCCATATTCGCCGTATTGCCATTTTGGTATTGGTATCATTATTGAAGTGTATTTACATGTCCAAGGAGATTGTGTCTCGGATTGCGGGGAAGCTTTCAGCTGTCTCCAAACCCTCGGTCGGTTGGGTCAGTGCTCTTTTACCCTGAGTCGTGCAGGGATGTCGAAGCCGTGGAGCCGTCTAGCGAACATGTACCGGATCTATGGTATCTAACAGCCTACTTAGGGCACTGCCATGAGCTTGTTCTGCTCTTGTGCCAATGTCAAGCCCTCTGGTGCTTGTCGGAATAATACAATCTCGGACTGCTTGAAGTATCTTCGCGCATCTCCAAGTATGTTAGTCAGGCAGATGCCATGTGTTGAAGGGGGGTACACACCTTCGTCGATGAGCACTAGGCTCAAGTAGTAGCGGGTAGAGTACTTCTTGTTGACCTCTCGGAAAGTGGGCGTGAGGTCAAAACCGCCAAGGAACAGTCTAATGGGAATCGTCTCTCCTGCAGCCTCGTCAGTGCGATGCACACGCTACAGGGTTATGGACCTTACCTCTTGACGGGGAGCCGTCCATGATCTCGAATCGGACTAGCGTCTCACTCTCATTGTATTGGTTGGGTGCTGCTCCCGTTGTTTCCCTCCGTATAATGGACAGCTCCATGTGCTTGATCTTTAACCGCACCAGGAGGAAGTATATCCTGCCTACGATGACGTCCTTGAGGTGGTACTTTGATTTGGAATATTCAAACTCGATGTGCAGGCAGTCTTCAATACCAACGTCCATTTTGATGGAGCTGTTCGTCTCAGGTGGTATCCGGTAGGAGTACACCCACAGGTCTTTCTCCCTCACCACATCTGCCATTCGACGCGATACTGTCACGCGGACAAAGTATCGTAGCTTCACGTTGATGCCGTTGTACGATTCATATTGCTTCTCGACGTTCTTGAAGTTGAACTCGAACGTCTGGGGGTGTTGGAGCTCGCCCGGCGCTGCAAGCTCTTGGCCGAGTGAGAGGAATTCGTGGTGGTTTCCGCGATCGAAGAACATCTCTGCGCCATGTTGTATCAGCATTCGAGGGCCATTGGAGGCGCTTCAGGCACCAGCCGCTGATAGGAAGCCACGCACCGATGGTTCCAATGAACTGCACCTTGATGCCTGTGTGCTCCAACCGCTTGCCATCCTTGGGCCTGACTGTGACCTGGCCCTTGACGGACTCGCCATCGAGGTACAGGGGCACCTTTTCCTTGCGGTTCTTGTCGAGCTTGACGTCGACGGCAGAGCGGTCATCCAGGTCCTCGAGGACAATGTCGATGTCGACGGGGGTGGAGAAGAAGTAGGACATGGCGGCGACGGCGCTGCAGGTGTCCTGGCGCGTACCTGGGTTGAGATGCAGCGGTCAGCTGGTAAGCGGTCTCGTCGGTGGTCGGCGCGGTCGCGGTGATGTTGCGTAGCGTAGCGTAGCTCCCCGGAATGGCAGCTGCTGATCTGCGCTTGACCTGATCCGTAGACGCACGTGACCTCCCCACAGCTTCCAAGCGTTGCATGCTTAACTGCTGAGCGGTTGCATCATCGCCAGCACATCTCCATCTCACGGCTCGCCCTTGTTCCTGGCTGCCGTGCATCCACGTCATCTCTCACTGTGTCTCAGGATCATCACGCGGGCCGTCTGCTTCAGCTTCGGCTCGCACGGGAGTTGCGGCGAAGCGCACTGGAGCGAGCTGTGCATGTGCAAAACATGGCATCAACACTGCATACCAAGCGGTGAGCGCGCACGCGATTCGATGGCAGCGTCGGGATGTGCTGCTTCGGAGAATGGCGCTGCTCTAATTAGTGCGTCTGGAAGGTTTCCATCCCATGATGCCATCTCCTCGCGTTGTGCCCACACGACCCGTTGCTGCTCAAGGCTCAAGGCTCAAGGCTCAAGGCTCAAGGCTCAAGGCTCAAGGCTCAAGGCTCAGGGCTCAAGGCTCGACCACGTGACCAGGAGTCAAAGTCGTCGCGCGCGCGGGCGGGGCGCGGTGGGCGGGGGGGGG
>SATZ01000557.1:0-22863 GCA_004335205.1 Ascochyta viciae-villosae | reverse complement strand
ATTTACTCCTCTTACCTCTTTAGGCTATACGCTTCCTATTTTAGAATTACCTAGTCTAGTTAGTCTAGGTCTTCTAGATTAGGGAAGAAAGTAGTCTGTTCTTCTATTTCCCCCCTACTTTCTTTACAGAACTAAGTTAAGTTTCTTAGTATAATTATTACAGATTAAGGCGTACAAATAGACCCTAACAAGATTTAAGATATTTAAGAATAGGAAATGCCCTAAATAGTGCCTAATATTCTTTTATTTCTTAGATTTACTAGATTTTATTAATAATTTATTTAGAGCTACTTTTCTATTGCTCTTCTACTTACACAGGCTGTTAAGTCTACTATTATTGCTAAACTATTATAAAAAGACCTTAACAAGCTCTATTACACAGTGTAGTATAAGAAGTTTAAACCTATATAGGCTTATATTAACGCTTTTACCTAGCTAAAGAAAGCTTTTACAGTTAACTTAGTCTTACAGCATTTTAACCCTAGTTAGCTAATCTTTATTTCTACTAACTCTTCTAGGTAGGCTTCTAGCAGAGTTATAAAACAATATAATACTAAAGGCGGTTTGTAACCTATAGTATTCTTCTTAAAAAAACACTTCTTTGCTAAATACAATTTTAATATCTATAACATAGAACTAATAGCTATTATTTAAGCATTTAAAGAATAGAAGCCTAAACTTATAAGCTCTCTATACCTTATCTAGGTTATAACTAATTATAAGAACCTAGAAACATTTATAACTACTAAGAAACTTAATTAAAGGTAAGCCTGCTAGTTACTTTTCCTCTCTTAATTTAACTTTAAGATTATTTACGCACTAGAAGAGATAAATAGCAAAGCAGACACTCTTAGGTAGTAGGCCTAGAACATTTCTAAAGATAAAAACAATATAAGACTTATTAATACTTACTAGATTGTTTTACAATTATAATACCTGTTTCCTAGTATAGCACCTGTAATTTAGGCTACTCTGCAGGCCTTATTACTCTCCCCTAAACAGAATTCCTTATTTATTGCCCTAGATACTTAAGTAGTACCTTAACTCTATACTACCTAAAGCTTAGCGCCTAACTCTAATATAGACAATAAAGAGCCTATTAACAATATTAACAGAACAGTAATATTAGGACTACCCTCTTATTTAGAAGACCTGCGCTTAACAGAAGAAATGCGTAATAAAGCCTATACTACTAACTCTACTGCTTAAAAGATATTTACTACCTAAGATTAAGGCAATTATAAGCTTAGCTTATAGTTTTAAAAGAATAGTTACTATATTTTACTCTTAGACTATTACACTGCTAGAGAGAGAGATTACTAATAATTGTTCTTTAATAAAACACGCCTATATATACTACTAGACGCCTGCCTCTATTGCTAGATTTTTAACCTTTGCTATAATTATAAGATTATAGGCTATAAGAGAACTATAGCTACGCTTTACTTAATAATTAATTAGTACTACTAGCCTAGTCTTACACAGTTAATTAAGAAGTACTACTAGTTCTATATAGTATATAAACGCGCTTAACCTTCTAGAGAAGTATATTGTTAGAGGCTTCCTATTTTAGGTATGCTAACCCTTAGGAACACCTTAGAGCAACTATAGTTACCTCTTAGAGCCTATACAACACGTATATATTCTCTTAAATCCTTAGAGGCTTAACCCCTAAGGATTTGTCTCTTATCTTATCTAATACTATACGTTTTTGTCCTATCTCTCTTGCCTGCCTACAGTACCCTTACAATTTAAATCCTTTATACTCCCTCTTAGAAAAGGCAGTTAAGAGATCTCTAATTTCTTCTATACCTATTATAATAGTTAGAAATTAACGTTGCTAACGTGCTGCTAGCAATAACAACGTACTAGGCTTACAACAGCCTAGCCCTAGTAGTAACCTAACAGATGCCTAGAAGTATCCTATATATAATATAGTAGCAAACCTATTACTACTAGGTATACTCTAGGTTAATACAACGCCTAGTATATCTAATAGCTAAGCGTTAGGTCCTACTAAATTAGGAGACAAATAGGCTTATAGCCCTACTAGCCCTCTAACAGATACGCTATCTTATTTAAGTTAGATAAACCTAGTAACTAGTTTAAATACAGGCCCTCTAGCTGCTATAGAGGCGCCTAGAGTAGAACCTGTAGCTATTCTAACTACAGGCTAGCCTTTATTTGTTAAGCAACTCCTTAAGAATCTTTTTAAGGCAGAGCTTACTAAAGCTACTAAGGCTAAATTAGCTATCTAAAGAAACTAGATTAACTAAGCCTTATAAGCCCTAGGCTTAACTAAGGGCAGAAACTAGCTAGAACCTACCTAGCTAGCATTTAATAAGGCTAGAAAGATTATCTTAGTATTAAACAACATTTAACCTAAACCTAAGCTAGGTACTAAGAGCAGAGCTCTATTCCTATAGTAAGTAGACTAGTAGATTAAGAATATTAAGACAGCCTTCTAATACACTTAGGTATTAGGGGACTCTATTACAAGAACCTACTAGGCTATAAGTACTATTTAGTTTAGTATCTATTATAAACTAATCTAACAACAGATAAACTAGAGATCTATCTAATTATAGTCTAACCTTAAGGTAGAGGAGAAGCAACTTCTATAAGACCCTGTTCTTACTAAGTATAAGAACTATACTAAGTTCTTTAACATTAAGTAGAGAGAAGGTAATATAGTTAACACCTTTCTAATACTGTTAAATTACTAGAAGTTACTATTACTATACAGCTTCTTTAAGTTTAATAATAGTACTAAAGACTATAACTTTAAGATTGCTTTTATTAAGTCTAAAACCCTACCTTATTTCTAATAGGAGATCTAGCGTAACAGTAGTTTAGATAACATCTAATAATAGTATAAGTTTAAACAAGCTCTCTGTAACACAGAGATAGCAGCTTATCTTATAGTTATGTATAAGAGTAACAACACTAACTATAGTAAGAGATATACTATATCTCTAAATTAGAAGGAAAATAAAAGGCATGCTAGTTATAGAGCTATACTATCCTGTAGCTAGGGCAACAGCACTCTAGTAGCTACCTAGTCTAATAACAGTAATAATAGCTAGAGTTAAAATAAAGACTAGGTTAACTAGAAGAGTTACTAGAAAAACTGTAGTAGCTATAACTCCTACTATAAGAAGAATAATAACAGGAACTTCTAGTTAACAGAAGAGTTAGAAAAAGAGAAGCCCTAGTTACTAACCTTTTCTAACTATAACTAGGGCCTAAAACTAAGAGAAAATAAACCTGTATTGTAGTTACTGTATCTTTCTAGAACTTTAATAGGTCTCTGTAACTACTCTAAGCCTTCTATAACTTAGAAGCAGAGCTAAACCTTATTAGTTAGTAGGTAGTAGATAACCTCTACCTAGAATATAAACTGTTCTATTAAAGGCTAGTAGCTATATTCCTTAATAGTAACTACCTAGATATCTAACAACTCTATAAGCTAACTATTAATTACCTAGATAGTAATAGTATAGTTAAATCTATAGGACTGTAGGAGTTCTAGTTAGCTATATTTAAGGGGTATAACCTAGTACTAGGCTACTTATAGTTAGTATCTACTAACCTATATATCTGCTTTTTTAAAGGCATATATAAGTAGTTCTCTAACAACGTAGAGAGAGTGCACATTACTACTATATAGAATCTATTCTACTCTATAGAACTAGAAGAGAAAGCTTACTTAATATACCTAGATAACCTAGTCTACTAAGTCCTAGAGGAGATAATTAACAACCTTTTAGAAAGTAACTAGGAAGGCAGTAGATACCTACTAGCCTAGAGGCTAAGCAGAGACGCTGTCCTAGACGCAGAATACTTCTATAATAAGAGACTCTTCTAGCTCTAGAACAAAATACTTAAGGTTGTAGATTACCTTTAGTATTATATTATGCAGTATCTAGATCTATTATAGCTCTCTAAAGCTATAGAAAAGCGTATAGTAGTAAGTTTTATCTATAAGCTCTTTTAATACTCTAGAATACTACCTATAGGTATAGCCTAAGTTCTCCTAGATAGCAATAAAGACTACTCTTTAGTTAACCCTATAGACAACAAGCTAGACCTAAAAGAACTTAAGTACGTTCTTCTAGAGCTGCACTATAAGTAGTTTACGTTTAGTAAACACTAGTCTAGTGTATTAGCCCTATATTAAGATTATAATTACTCTATTAATATTAAACTAGAGAGCAAGATACTAAATATGCCTATCTATAACCTCTCTAGAAAGAAGCTAGAAATACTATAGGCCTACTGTAATACAGCACAAGAGAAGAGTTAGATCTAACTAAGTAAGTTCTCTATAGAGGTACCTATTCTGTTTATACTAAAGGCTAATAGTATACTATAACTTTATATAGATTACAGGGGCCTTAATAAGGTTACTATTAAGAACTAATATCCTATTCCTCTTATTAATAAGATGCTAGATAGGCTATTAAAGGCTACTATCTTCTCTAAGCTAAATCTACGTAATACCTACTATAGAGTTAGGATTAAGGAAGGTAATAAGTAGAAAATAGCTTTTAAAACCTAGTACAGTTATTTTAAGTACTTAGTTATGCCTTTTAGATTAGTAAACGCTTTAGTAATGTTCTAATTCTACATCTAGAGAGCTCTAGGAGGCCTAATAGACTACACCTGTATAGTGTATCTAGATAATATTCTTATATACTTAGAGCATATTTTATAAAGGATTATTAAGCCTATATTAAAGAGATTCTAGATTAACTTGTTAAATAGGGTTTGTTCTGCAAGGTAAGCAAATGCTTATTTATAACAAAGTTAGTTAAGTTCCTAGGCTTTATTATTACGCCTAGTAGATTAGTTATAGATTCTGTCTGTGTGTAAACAATCTAAGAGTAGCCTAAGCTTAAGAGGTACAAGGACATCTAAGTATTTCTTAGCTTTGCTAACTTTTACTAAAGATTTATCTTTAACTACTCTAGGATTATCTGCCTGTTAGTAGACTATATAACTTCTACCTAGAGGCTAGAGTTAGAGCTAAGAGGCTCTACTTTAATAAAGAGGGGGAAGAAAACGCTAGTAAAAACCTAAAAGGGTCTAATAAGATAGTATAAACTATAGAGTTAGCTAGAGGAAGTACACTAGGCTTTTCTTACTATTAGAAAGAAGTTTACTAAAGCACCTGTGCTACAGCACTTTAACCCTGCTAAGCTAATTACAGTCTTTACTAACGCGTTAGACTTTGCTATAGCTACTATACTGCTGTAACTATAATTGTTAAGAGTACTAACAGAACAACACTAGAAGCTAGTAGCGTTCTAGAGTAGGAAGTTCTAAGGTCTATAAATTAGATAGCACACCTATAATAAGGAGTTAGCTGTAATTATTAAGGCGTTTAGGTTGTAGCAACATTACCTTAAGTATACTCTATTAACAATCTAAGTACTCTCTAATTATAACAACCTATAGTACTTTATAACTATAAATAAGCTCTCCTCTAAGCAAGCACGCTAGGCAGAAGAGCTAGCTAGATATAACTTTAAAGTTAAGTATAAGCTTAGACTAGAGAACTCTGCAGATAGCCTCCTAAGGTGTCTAGATTATATAAAGAGACTAGTTATAAGAAAGTAATAGGTACTATATAATACTATATTACTAATACTCTTATAAAAGCTTTAAATATAGACTATCTAGAAGTCTAAGGCTTAAAACGTTAAACAGGCAACTAGAGCAATAGGTAGCCTTAGTAGAGGTTCTAAGAGATCCTAGCAACTCTCTAAAACTACCCCTAAGAAATTCTACCTACTAATAGGTACTAGAGATACGTCTCTCTTAGCTCTTAACTAGCTATCTATAGGCTATAACAGCTAGAGTTAATCTAAATTATTTAAAGCTTAGGAACCTAGCTTTAATATTACAGAGGCTCTTCTTTGTAACTTTAATAGATAAGTTAGGTTACCTACTTACCTAATAAATAACACTGCATAAGGTAAATCTGTATATGCCCTAGATACTCTAAAACGCTTAACTAACTATATTAGATAGGTTTAGAAGTAGAACACTGCTAATAAGTTGCTAATAAGCTAGAAAGCAAGCAGAGCAGCTACAGGTTACTACTACTAGAAAGTTAACCCTAGTAGGATCCTGCATAGAAGTAAGAAAGTGTAGATTCTCTAAGATATAACTCTTTGCTAAACTATCTTTAAAAAAAACTATAACAACTCTATAAGAGTTTACTATAGCTGTAAGAAGACTGCCTAGCTATTAAAACAAAAGTACTATTAGCTAAACCTAAAGAAGGATGTATATAAGTACGTTTAGTGTTGTATAGTATACTAACTAAATAAGATCTGCAGGTATAAACTATAGAGGCTGCTAGTTCTACTCCTAGTACCTAATACACTCTAGCAGTATTACTCTCTAGACTTTATAACAGACCTACTAACGTTAAAGGATAATTAGGGAAATAAGTATAACTTAATCCTAGTTCTAGTAGATAGGTTTAGTAAGTATGTCTAGTACCTACTTATAACTAAGACAGTTACGTCCTAAAGGGTAGCTAAACTACTACTTAAGCAGTGCTTTCTTAAATATAGTCCTTCTAATACCCTAATATTAGACTGCAGGTTAGTGTTTACTAGCTAATTCTAGTCTAATATCTGCTATTATTTAAAGATTAACTATTACCTTAGTACAGCCTTTTACCTACAGACTAATAGATAGATAAAGCGCTAGAACTAAGAGCTAGAAACCTACCTATATATCTACATAAACTACTAATAGAATAACTAGGTAGACTTATTACTATATATAGAGTACGTATACAACTTAAAGGCTTACTTAGCGTAGAGAGAATCCTCTATTAAGGTAGTATAAAGGATTAACTTTTAGGGCTTTAATAGAGTCTTAGATAAGCACTAGCTATACTGTCTCCTAGAAGTATAGACAGACAGTAAAAAGGCACTAGACCTCTGTTAGTAGGTAATTAGATAGCTAGAGCAGTAGTATAAACTATAGGTTGCAACAAAGAATAGCTTAGAGTATACTTAGAAGAGTAATTCTTATTAGTATAATACTAAGTAGGCAGACAGACACTTTGCTAAAGGTAAGTAAGTACTACTTTAAGTAAAGAACTTAATAACTAACTAACTATCTAAGAAGTTTAATACCTATTACCTAGGTCCCTTTACTATTATAAAGAAGATTAGGAAGCTAGCCTATAAGCTAGACCTACTACTATTAATAGACAGAGTGTACTAAGTATTTAATATATCCTTACTTAAACTATAAAGGGAACCCTTTACAGAAAAGAGGTTCTAGCTAGGTCTTATATAGATTCTAGAAAATACTCTTCTAGTAGAAAGGTATAAAGTTAAAGAGATTCTACAGCACTGTAATACTTAAGCCTATAGGTAAGAGTACCTAGTAAAGTAGCTAAAGTAGCTAAATAAAGAAGCTACCTAGAAACTACTAGAGAACCTTAACTACTGCAAGGAAATCTGTAATAAGTACCTTAAGATAATAACTAATATAACACAGTAATCTACTTATAAATATAGAGCTAAGTCTAACTTAGGTTAGAGTAATCTAAACCTACCTTAGTAGAAGAGGGGTTGCCTAAGGAAGTCTTTCTAGGATAATACTTATGCTATAAAACTATAGACAATATATTAACCTAGAGTTACTGTCCTAAGGCTGTAGATTAGCCTAGTAACTATCTAAGGTAGGGGATAAGAGTCTTAAGAGCATTAGAGTAGGCATAGATTTTTATATAGTTATTTGTATTTAATCTATTGCTATATATTATCTAAAAGAGTAACCTAAAACAAATAGAAAAGACCTTATAAGCTTCTAGTAGAGCTAAGCTTAAAGTCTAGACTACCTTAATAACATTACTTAGAAGTCTTCTAAACTACAGACTTAGTTAGAGAAACTATTAACTGCTAGAAAGGAGTAGCTAGGGCATCCTTAGCAGAAGGTCTATTAGTGCTATAGTAGTACTAACGCTTCTTTACACCTCTAGCAGTACTATTCTGCTAGAACACATGCTTAATATCTACATTAATAACTATATTAAAGGCTGCCTTCTTATAAATAGTACCTAAGGCTGCCTATGTAAGTTAGCTATAGTAAAGAAGAAAAAGTTAGGAAACTTATATTAAAGCGCTGCAGGTTGTGCTTACGTAAGACCTAATAAGCTTTGTTGTAGTCTACTAGACCTAAACCTAAGTCCTTTATACAGCGTTAGGCAGCAGCCTTATAGGTTATAGTACTAAGATAGTAGGCCTTAGCGTAGTTAAAAGCAGTCTACTAGTAGTGCTAGGTTACAGCTAGAATGTTATCTTTAGTTACAACGTTACCTTATTAAGTAGTCTCTTTATTTATCTTGCGTTTAGCTTACTTAATAAGAAAGTTAAGCATATTAATAGTATAGTAGAAGTAAGGCACAATCTATATAGATTAGCGTTAGGTAGGCACTAAGTAGAGTTCTAGACTTACCTTAACGCATCTACTAGTATTACTACCTAAGTATCTAGAGTATACACTAAAGTTATTCTTATATATATAGAACCTCTTAAGACGCCTAAAGACTTATATAAACAACTTAATTATTCTATTAAGGTTAGAGCTAGACCTAGTAGACAGCTTAGTTACGCACCTATAGCACTAGAACTAAGTAAAAAAAGGCTACAGAGCTATATTATTAGGCAATATATATATAAAGTCTAGTAACTTAGTATTATTAATATGCAAAGGCAGAGGAGGTATAATTATAAAGAAGTAGAGTAGAAAGTATGTAAGTATAAGTAGAGTGCAGATAAGGAAGAAGAAGTTAAGGTATCTACTCTTTATATACTGCAATACTCTTACCTCTATCTGCTGCCCTACTAAAGTCCTGCTACCTTACTACCTACTTTTTAAACAGTTAAACGCCTAGAACTTTACATAGTTAGTACAAAATAATACGCACCTAATAGGACACTTGCTATACGTTTATAAAGCCTTAAATCTAGAGTAAATAACAACTAAATTTATAATAAAGGTATAGCTAATACTATATTATTAGCAGATAGACTTCTATAATAGGATTAATCTAAGTATAGAGTAACGCCTAATATTATTATGATAAACTACTTATATATAGCATGTTGCTTAAGGCCTACTTACGTAGAAGAAGGATAACTCTTAGGCACTAACTAGATACCTTACAAAGTACCTCTTAGGTAAAGGTAATAATATATCTAGCTAAACTGCTAAAGCAGTTAGAAAATAAGTCTACGCTCCTAGTAACTATAGTTATATAGACTTAGGGTAATAATGCCTCTGCAGAGCTTATAGATAAAGAGCCTAGACACTTAAGTAACTTATAGGGGATAAGTAGTTATAAGCAGCCTAGAACAGCATTTTACTGCACCTAATACTAGCTTCTAGGCAATTACAGTCTTTAGACTTAGAGCAGTAGTACCCTACAGAGACTGCAGTGCAGTAATAGGTACTTTATAGAGTAAACCTGCTATAATTAATATACAGTTTATTCTGTATCTTTCTGTTACTATGCTCTTAGAGGTTAGAGCTACTAGACTAAGAGTACTAGATTCTTAAGGAGACTAGAGTAAGGCTGCAGACACCCTATAAGGTAGTACTAGCTAAACACTTATTTAGTTAATCTACTAAACTATTACCTAACTTCTTAACAGTCTTTACTATAGGTTTTAGAGTTAATAGTTCTAAAGAATCTAGAGGTAAGGTTACTTAGCAAGTAGTAAACTAGTGCTAGTTATACTCTATAGGGAGTTGCTGATGCTAACATAACTAACAGATTTAAGCACCTACTAATAAGTAAACTAGCTTTTTCCTAACTATTTTCCTCTTATATTAGAGGTTTTTTCAGAGTTTAAACTAGCAAGTATTAGTATATAGAGTTTAGCAGTCTAGAATAGACTCTAAGAAGAGAAGAGGCTATTATTAGAGGCTTTCTACCTTAGGTATACTAACTCTTAGGAACACTTTAGGGCAACTACAGTTACTTTTTAGAGCCTATACAATACCTATATATTCCTCTAAATCCTTAGAGGCTTAACCTCTAAGAATTTGTCTCTTATCTTATCTAATACTATATGTTTTTGTCCTATCTCTCTTGCCTGCCTGCAGTGCTCTTATATATATAATAGCTACCTTTAATCTATGCTTATACCTAACGCATAATAGGTAGACATTTCTATAGATTATATTTAAGACCTTCTACCTTTTATACTTAATAGACAAATTTACACTAATCTTCTAGTAGTAGTTAATTAACTTACTAAATAACAGCACTTCTTTCTCTTAGATAGTTGCTTATTAAAGGAATTTGCCTACTACTTTATATAAATCTTTTACTTATATAGGTAGCCTTACACTATTGTATCTAATTATAGTATCTTATTTATTAATAAATTCTAGAGATGTATCTGTAAGCGCCTTAATATTTAAGCTAAACTGTCTACTACCTATTACTCTTAGACAGATAGCTAAACAGAGTATACTAACTAAAGTATTAAAATTTATCTTTGCAAATATATTAATTACACGCAAGACAACTAAGTAGTATAGCTATACTTAGCAGAGTTCTAGGTTAATAAAACTATTAACTTATCTACTAGTCTTAATCTCTTCTTTGCAGATCTTAGCTATTACCTACGCAGCAGGCTTTACCCTAGCAAAGACTATTTAAACACTAAGTTGCTTTCTAGAAACACTAAAGATTAAATTCTAAGAGTAGATAAGATTCTTTAAACCTATGCTAATCTTTTAGAATACCTAAATATTTAGCTAACCTAGGCATAATAAGAGTAATAAATATAGGCTAACAGCTACTAATAATAAATGTTAAAATATAATATTAGAGACTTAGTTTAGATAACAACCTAGAACTAGACTACTACTTAACTCTTAAAAAAGCTTAATTATAAATACGCTAGGCTGTATCTAGTTACTTAGGTTATTTATAACAGAGCTGCTTTTAAACTCTAGCTGCCTTAGAAAATAATTTTAAAAGGTATGTTTCTAGTATTCTATCCTAATTTAGTCTAAGAAGCGCCTAAGAATAGGCTACTAGGTTTAACAACCTCTAAACTAGAACCTGTAGATATTATTAATAATTCAGGTAATATTATATAAGAGTAGTTTGTTAATAAGTTTTTTAACTACTACAGGCGCTAAGGCACCTAGAAGTATCTAATTAGGTAGTCTAATAACCTATTGCTAATATAAGAACCTGCTAAAAAATACCTTAAATACTATAACATATTCTTATATTACTATAAGAATCTAAATAAGCTAAAGCCCCCTAGTCTTAAGATGCCTATAAACTAGGCCTTATAAACTAAGGACACCTTTATTAGTTACTATTTTAGAAACCTAAGCAACTATAAATAGCAAGTTATTATACCCTGTATAGGATTGTTTAGGTTTAGTATAATATTAGGCTACTTTTAGCACGTTAACAATAGTATTCCCCTACCTTTTAGCAAGGACTATATGCTACCTTAATACCTATATATTGCCTTAAGAATACTACAACTAAACTAATCCTACTGTTAAAGCATACTAACCTAGCTGTTGCTAGCTTAGATTAGTTAAACCTCTGTTAAGCTAGGCAAGATTACTATTAGGCTTACTTACTCTTTTTATATAAGTTCTTAACAGCTTTAGGCATAACTTTTATATTATAGAGTTTATATAGCAGAAAATTTCTAAGAGGTTAGTTTTTTATATAAGAATCTAGGAAGACATATACAGCGCTATATAAACTATAAACCTTAATTCTATATTAACTACTACTAGGTTTTCTCTACAGTTTCTTAAATACTGTACTATTTGCTTAGATCTTTTCTTCTCTTTCTTCTTCTCTCCTCTAGTTACTAGCAGCTATACAGCACCTATAGATTAGATTAGCTTAGAGGACTTTTGCTTATTTATAAAAGAAGGGCACGTGTTAGGACTTCTACTATAGTTAGATAGCAAAACCTACTAGTAGGTGCTTATCTAACTTAGCAGAATCTATCCTGCTAACTTTTACTTTACTTTTAGAGCATAGGCCTTCTTCTACTTCTAGCCTAGAAGCCTAGGACTACCTACTATAAGTAGGTAGCTATCTCTGCCCTCTTATAGCTCTCTGTCTGCTATTTTATTTACTTCTTCTTAAATATATTAGCTTTCTAGATTGCTTTCTTTTATGCTTGTAAAGTCTGCCTTACATCTACACAACATAGGTACCTAGAAAGTAATTAAGTTACTTACTAGAGATAATAAGCTACTACTACTTAAATAGGTGTTTACGTGTAAACTAGATTAGAATAGCTACTTTCTTAAGTGTAAGGCAAGGATAGTAGTATATAGAGATCTCTAAGTTATTAATATAATCTAGTCTACCTATACAGTAATACTTACTACTAGGTAGGCTAGCAAATATATATAGTCTAGGTAGGGGTTAGGTACGTTACGTAAGGTACTCTATCTCTACCTAGTACCTACCTACGCTAAACTCCTAGTAAGAGGGTTAGAGCTAGGTAAGGTCTATATATAGTAGAGGTAGGTGTAGAGCAGGCTCTATATATAGTAGAAGTAGGTGCAGAATAAAGGCTGCATAGACTAGTAGTAGGTATTAGATACATTAGGTAATAGAAGGATCTAGCTTATTTAAGAGGACTGCTAGTTAGATTAGATTAATTCTTAGCTTATCTAAGAGATCTAAGGGATCTAAGAGAGATCTAGCTAGTTAGATTAGATTAATTTCTATCTTATCTAAGAGATCTAAGAGATCTAAGAGATCTAAGTAATATTACGTATAATTATTACAGTTAGGTGCCCTCTATTCTACCTAACTCTAACTACTAGTTAATGCAGCCCCTATTCTCCCTCTGCTTCTAGTTAATACAGCCTCTTTTCTACACCTACTACTAGTTTGTGCAGCCTCTTCTCTACTCCTACTATACCCTAAAGCACGCCGTACCTATTTACTAGCGTACTGCTAGGTCTTTTAGGACTGCTATAGCAATTACAGCTAAATGTAACCTAGAAATTATATAGTATAATATTATTAGAGCCTTCTTACATACCTATAGAGATTAATAGCTAGTAGTAACCTATAAGCTACTAAATAGGTATTAGATACCTAAGAAATGCGTTTAGCTTAAATAAGCACTGTATAGGTTAAAAGACTTACCCCTTCTATAGTATAAGGAGCTCTCTTAAATACTAAGAGCAACTAGGCTTATAGTATCTTAAGAAGAGCCTTGTTTATTCTTTAGTAGTAATTACTAAATACTGCTACTCTTCTACGTTTATAATATATTAGTAATATACTACTCTACTTAGATCTTAGAAGCTAATTATATTGTAGATACAATTACAGCAGCCTATATAATTAAGAATTAAGGACTAGTCTAATAGTTTCTTAATATTAGAGTACTTAGGAACGAGGAACAGAGGATAATAACGCTTATTTATAACAAGTATATTAACATAATTGCTAAGAAGTTTAACCTTAATAAAACTAGACTCTTATTATATACTCTACTCTCTACTATAGATCTAGTAAAGAGCACTAGAGAAGCAACTAAGTAGAAGATTAAGAGCTATTAGGAAACAGTTAGATTAGTGCTATATACTAAAATTATACTACAACTAGATATAGCGTTTATAGTAGCTACACCTTACTTATCTAAGTAAGAAGCACTTTAAAGCAGTACACTAGACAATTATCTACTTATACTAAACTAGGTATTAGTTAATCTAGTATAGCAGGCACAGTAGGGCTAAGCTGCTTATTTATAGTAATATGTTATTTACTAATAATATTAAAACCTAGCAATCTTCTTATAGATACCTTATAATACTCTTTAGTAGGCTAATAGTATAAAAAGCGTCCTAGTAAGCTACTATTACTACTTCTACTACTAAGACAAAGCTCTTAGCACTTAAGTATATTGCTAAGGAGACTATAGCGCTTAGATAGCTATTTACTAAGCTTATGCTAATCCTAGAAGCTGCCTAGATAATCTTCTATAACAACTAGTAAATAATTAGACTAGTAGTTAGGGAGAATAAGCGTATAATAACGCAGCTGTGCTATATAGATATATAAAATATGTATTTATAATAAGAGTATGCTGTAGAAATGTTAAAAGTACTCTACTTCTTTACTAATAGTATGCTAGTATATAGATTAATAAAAAATCTATTAAAGTAGTAGTTTAAGAAGTTTAGAGAGTAGCTTAACTTTAAGAATATAAATACAACAGTTATAGAAGAGTAAGGCATAGGTATACATAGCAATTAGAAGAGAGAATAGAGTATTATTAAGGAGCAAAGCTCTATAGCCTTAGGCCTACTCTAAACAGAGAGGAGTTTACTAATAAACTTATTAATAAGACTATTAATAAGCTTAACAGCTCTCTCTTTATAGCGCTTGCCTAGAGCGCAGATCTTATTCTTATTAGTAGCAGCGTTAGCAGTAGAGGTAGAAGTAGTAGGTATAAGCAAGAGCAGCTTAAGAGAGAAGGTAAGCAGCAGAAAAAGGCTATAAGCAATAACTACTGCCTTAGTAACTACTAACACTATATAGAACTTAGTTCTTAATTTCTTAAGAGCTAAGTCTAAGGGCTAGAGATTATACTATATAGCTGCTAGAAGCTTATAGGCCTTAGAGAAAGTAAGTAAAGGGCTATATATATTAGCAGGTAATTAGTAAATAAGGAAGTAGAAAGATCTTACTAGAAGTTGCAGTTGTGCCTAGAGGCACAACGCTAACAGCAAGAGCTGCTACCTAAGTAATTATAGCACTTACTATCTAAACAACTAGCTAAGACACTATTAATACACTCTAAGTAGAACTTACTATACTAGGTTGTTTTAGTACTACAGGTGCTAGAAGTAGAAGTAGAGGGCAGAGATAATATCTACTTCTCTTTATTGTCTAAAGGCGTATAAGGTAGTAAGAGTAAGTAAGGTAGAAGTAACAGTAAGCGCAAGGCTAAGCGTAAAGGTAAGTATAAGAGTAAGTAGAGCAGCACAAAGAAAGCAGAGCATAACAGCAATAGTAACTATAATAGTAACTATAACGGTAATAGCTAGTAAAGTAGTAAGCCTAGAAGAGAAGCTAGTAGTAAGCCTAGAGAGCTTAGGGGTAGAGAGATAGTAAGTAAGGCAGAGTAGCTGTAGGCAGATTAGGCAGTAAATATAGAAGCAGTATACGCCTTCTATATAGCAGAATGTTTCTATAGATATTAGTATTTAAGTAATAAATATAAGTATAGATTAATTAGAAGAGTACTAACCTTAACTATAGTGTAGAGTTATACTAACATAGAAAGTAGAATAAGCAATTAATTAGTGTTATAGAAAGCTTACTTACTATTTTTTTAGTATATATAACACACACCTTAATAAAAACAGTATAAGCTGTTAAACAGGTACGTCTTATATACTTAACTTACCTAGAAGGTGTATTGCAATGTTACTAAACGCTAGATCTACCTACTAGAAGCTTGCCCTACCTAGATCTACTCTACCTAAGGTTAAGCTAACTTACTAATAGATTTAAATCTTGTTACAGTAAAGGTTACACATTACATAAGTGCTAGATTAGAACATATAGCCTATTACAGATTATTACAGAACCTAATCCTACCTATTACAGATTATTACAGAACCTAATCCTAGAGTACAATCTCCCTCTTTAGAACACTTAGAGATTAATCCTAATACTACAGGTATATAGATGTAATCCTTTACTACAATAATAATACAAGGAACTTAATTACCTCTTTTACTTATTAATTACTCTTTCTAGTTCTCTTAGCTCTAATAGTTATAAGCCTGGTTGTATAAAGACTACACAGTAGATTTTCCCTGCGTACTTTGTATAGCTAAGAAGCTAGTTAAGATTAATTATATACTTTTAAACACCTAATCCTCTCTTAATTCTAACTATAGAATCTAACTCTTAACTATTAACTAGACAGGTTCTCCTTAAGAACAGATCTAATTAGCTATACTAGTTTGCCTAGCTTAAGCTCTATGCAAGAGACAAGGCAGTATAGGATTAGATTAATCTAGATAGCAAAACTGTTACAACAATTAATAAGCAGAAACCTAAGTATTCTAAACTCCTACCTAAACTACTAAAACCTTTAAAACTATCTGTCTTAAACACTCTAGAGAGCAGTAACAAATCTGTAATTAATATTACTAGTACACCTAATTAATCTTCTAAGAATTAAGAGAAATATAAACTAGAACTCTAGGTGTATAACCTTAAGACAGAGGCGTATAAGCTTATTATTAAGGATTATCCTAAAGATGTTAAGAAATATAAGATTATAACCTTAAAATAGGTTAGAATGTTAGCTAAATTAAGTAATATCTAAGACTAGATTAATAAGACTGTTTTAGCTAATTTAATAGCTCTAGTATTAATTAAGATGCTAAATTCTTAAGAATTAACCCTACAGGCTCTTATCTAAATCCTTAAGAATAATGTTACTATAACAGGCTAGGCCTAGGTGCTAGCTCCTTAGTGTATACTACTTTATTACTACTCTAGCTTACGCTTCTTAGTATAGACTAGAGCTCTGCTATAGAGCTAACGTGTCTAAAACAGAGTTATAAAAACTCTACAACCTCTGTTCTAAAGGTTGCTTTCTATTAAATCTATCTTGTATTCTACTAGCAAATTCCCTTAGAAGTTAGCTCCTTATAATTAGATTTAATTACTAAATAAGAATTAATAAGTAAGTTGTTTAATAATACTGCTAGGTGTCTAGGGGAGTACAGCATTAAGCTGTGCACTAGTAATAATAATTAATTAGATATTAGGACTAAACTCTAGAGCCTTACTACTTTGTTAGTACCTAAGGAATAGCAGGAAGAGCTACTTGCTTACGTACTAGAGTGCCTAACTACCTACCTATTATAGGTAACTCTACCTAAGGCTATAGTAACTATTACTAATACTAAAGCCTACTCTACTATAGACTCTAACTTAGAACTATAATAAGAAGATATAGGTAAGACTATATAAAGGCTAGTTAAAGCTTAGGTCTAAGCCTACGTTGTATCTATAAGAGTGCTAACCTAGAGTATAACACTCTCTACTTCTATATAAGCAATTAACAATAAGCTAAGTAAGGCTATAAAGTTACCTAATATAGGTAAGTTTAGTAGCAACTAACATGTATACAGGATGTTTAAGTTCTAAATAAAGAATAAGTTAAAGTCTATAGGGGACTAAGAAGCTGTTCTAGGAGTTACCTACATAGTTAATAGACTAGAAGAATAGGCTGTATAGGTTAGCTTATTATAGAAGGACTATAACTTAATAGGCACAACTACCTAGTTCTAGGACTTTCTAGATAAGTAGTATAAGAACTCCCTATTTAAGGAGCGCTCTTAGCAGAAACTCTAGACTATTACTATAAAGAAAAGTAACTAGAGTATTAAGTCTTTTAATACAGAGTTTATCTAGCTAGCCTATAACACTGCTAAAGAAGACAATACAAAGAACCTTAAGACTAGGTATATATCTACACTCTAACTAGACTTCTAGAATAAGATAGTATTAGTAGATATTCTAGACAACTAGGACCTCTAAAGCCTTATAGCTAGAGTCTTAGTAGTAGAGGTTAACCTCTACTAGACTAAGGCACTAACAAACAGCACCTTTAGACAATACATATAAAGAGTAAACCTAGATAGTATAGACTAAGAACCTACTAAGGTCTACTCTAAGAGAATTAAGTCTAATAACTAACTATAAGTAGAGTAGCAGACCTAGAAAGTTATAAACTAGCAGAGAACTGCTAATGTCTGTCTAAAATATAGAAAGAAGAGACACTACGTAAGCAGATATAATCTAGCCCTAGCTAAGAAACTAGAAAAGGTCTAGGTTAGAAGTATAGTTGCTAAGGTTTCTAAAATTAACAACTTAACTAACAAAGATTTAGAAAACTAGAAACTCTTATTTAAAGGTGTAAACAGAAGTTAGAAAGAGAAGTTATAAAGAAGAGGGAACTATTCTAAGAGTTCTACTAGCAGTAGCTAGATAGTAAGCCTATATTACTACATGTAATAGTATAAGACAACACTATAGTATATATATTAATTAATACTAGGTGTTTAATATATAGTATAATCTCCTCTAAGTTTATATTATAAAATAACTTCTAACATACCTCTATATATAGACGTAAGATATTAGGCATAGCTAGAAAAGTAACCTAGGTAACTAATATTATAAGAATAAAGATTAACATAGATAGCTATAGAGAGACCTTCTAGGTATATATATTAGATAGGGAAAGAGAGTACAACCTTATCTTAGGAAGACTATAGATAGATAAGAACAAAGTTACTATAGCACTAGCTAAGAAATTGTTATTTATCTACTTCTTATAGATGTAAGTTAGAAGTAGAAAGAGCACCTGCCCTAACTAACTACCTAAGCCTGTTAGCCTAGAGCTGTATTAGGCGCTAAAGAAGAGGTCTTAGATAGACTAGAATATAGAACTGTTTGCTGTATTAATAGCAGATATCTAGAAGGCCCTAAAGAAGAAGAAGCTAATAGATCTCTAAGACCTTCTCCTAGAGTTTCTAAAAGATAAGTTTAGAATATTTATAAAGAAGGAAGCAGATAAGCTAGCACCTTACTACAGACCTAATATAGATTATACTATTAAGCTAATTAAATAAGACAGAAAACCTACTATAGTACTATAGGGGCTACTATACAATATGTCCTAAGAAGAGCTCCTAGTACTCTAACAACAACTTACTAGCTACTTAGACAAGAGCTTTATCTAAGTTAGTAAGTCTAGTACTTCTACTCTAGTGCTGTTTATTAAGAAACCTAGTAAAGGCCTCTAGTTCTATGTTAATTATTAAGCACTAAATGCAATTACTAAGAAGGACTAGTATTTACTGCCTCTTATCTATAAGACTCTCTTATAGATCTTAAAAGCAATATAGTTTACTAAGGTAGATGTTATCTAAGCCTTCTATAAGATTAGGATTGCTAAGAGAAATAAATAGAAGATAGCTTTCTAGACAAGATTTAGACTCTATAAGTAGCTAGTAATACTATTTAGGTTAGCTAACGCCCTAAGTATATTCTAGCAGTATATTAACTAGGTCTTAAGAAAGTACTTAGATAAATAGTGCTCTACCTACGTAGATAATATGTTAAACTACTCTAGTAGCACCTAAGAAGAGCATAAGGCTAAGGTTAAGGAAATTGTTTAGAAGCTAGGAGCTACAGAGTTGCACCTTAATATAGGAAAGAGCAAATTCTCTATTAAGAGTACTAAGTATTTAAGATTTATTATTAAGGCTAGTAAGAGTATCTAAATAGACTCTGTAAAGGTTACTGCTATAAAGTTATAAGAACTTCTAAAGACAGTAAAGAGAATCTAGAGTTTTCTAAGGTTTGTAAACTTCTACTAATAGTTTATTAACTAATTTTCTAGTATAGCAGAGCCTCTTATATGCTTAATAGGAAAGAACACAATCTTTAAGTAGGGGGAACTCTAGTAGTATACCTTTAATGCTATAAAAGCTGTTTTTACTAGAAAACTAGCACTTATAAACTTTAATCTAGATTTAGAAATAGTACTAGAGTGTAATACGTTAGGATAGGTAATAAGAGGAGTACTATCCTAATATAGTAAAGACAAGATACTCTGTATAGTAGTATACTTCTTAGCTAAAAACTCTAAGGCAGAAGTAAACTATACTATTTATAATAACAAGATACTAGTAGTAGTTAAATACCTCTAAGAATAGAGTATAGAGCTAAAATAAGTAAAGAGATTTACAGTTATTACTAATTACAAAAACTTAGAGTATTTCTATAAGGCTTAACTCCTCTTAGAGAGATATATCTGCTAGTTAAGCCTTCTTAGCTAGTTTAACCTTACCTTTACCTACAGGCCTAGTAAGGCTAATAACTAAGCAGACGCACTCTTAAGAAAAGAGAAGGATATTCCCCTGTCTATAAGAGATAAGAGGACTAAGACTAGACAGTTTTAACTACTAAAACTATTTATATAAGTAATAAGGACTAGTCTAGAAGATAACTCTATTAATAGTATATAGGTTTTCTTTTTAGGGCTACGTAGAGCAGATTAACTCCTCCCTATAACCTCTCTAGACAAAGAGCTATAAGAGAACTACTATATAGAACTAGACTAAACGCGTATAAAAACGCCTCTAGTTAAGAACTTAGAACTATATAACAGTATTAAAGAGTTTAAAACACTTTAGAAGAACACTGCTAAGAGTAACAAGACTTACTAACTTACTAAGTCTGCTATCTCTTTAGAAGCCTAGAAATTCCCTATATAGCTTAACCTTAAAGTTTCTCTCTCTAAGTACTTTATAGATAACAGAGACTAATTATATTACTATAGGAGTGTATAAGTTCTAAACTGTTAGAGCTAAGAGAACTAGAAAGAGTAATTAATAAGTAAAAGAGGTAATTAAGTTCCTTGTATTATTATAGTAGTTAAGGATTACATCTATATACCTGTAGTATTAGGATTAATCTCTAAGTGTTCTAAAAAGGGAGATTGTACTCTAAGATTAGGTTCTGTAATAATCTGTAATAGGTAGGATTAGGTTCTAATCTAGTACTTATATAATGTGTAACCTTTACTACAACACACCCCCTAGGAGCGCTAGTCTATAATTAGTGTTCCTAATCTTGCAGGTTTGTTATCTCCTTAGTTTTTCTTATTAGTTGTCTAATTAGATTAACACGCGCGCAGTTGCTTAATAATTAGAATCTAGAAATAGTTGCCTAATTAGGTTAACTACTAAATAACTACGCACAAAACAACAATAAAAACATACTAAGCTCTAACTCCTTATCTCTATACTCTCTATTAGCAAGTTACTTACCTAACACTAACCTTCTTATAGTATACAATTAATCCTTATTTTTCTGCGCAGTTGCTAATCCTAATTATAGGCTCTAAATTAATACGCTTACAGCGTAATTAATAATAACATACTGCCTAAAGGCTTGTAAGGCAGTAGTAAGAGAAGCGCATAATCTGCGCTAACTACTCTAGCAAAAACAAGATTAAAGACGTTAAAAGAGACTCCTACAAAGCACTAAGCAAGTGCCTTAAGCGCCCTTGCTAATCCTAGTGCAAAGAGGATTAAGAAAGAGCGCAGTCCTACAGCTAATCTAACTACTCCTACACCTTCTTAATTAGGCTGATCTTCTAGCACAGCAATTAAGGTGTCTAATAATTAAGAGAGCAAGGCTAGTAAGTATAATTAATTAGATGTTAATAATTAGGCGCTGTTTAATCTATGCAATAAGTTTAATGCCTTTTAGACTAAGGAAGATAATTAGGAAGATTAGATTAACTATTTATTAAATAGGATTGCAATTAGTCTGCTCTGTAAGTATCCCTGTAATAAGTGCGTTTGTTGCCTAATTAGTAGCACTAGTAATAGTTTATGCTATAATTGTCTGTTTTTGTTAGATTCTAAGTACAGCAGCAAGCGCTGTGTTAAGTGTTACTCTTATTCTTATTTGCCTCTGTAAGTAAAAGAGGTGTTAATCTTTAATTATTCTTGTTACTAATTAGGTTGTAGTTATGCTGCTCTTTAAGAACCTGCTAAACAGGTATCTAAGGCCTATAACAATAACAAGAGCTATGTAAGTGTTAATCCTAGAATTTGTTAATTATACCTAACTAATCTAGGAATTGCAGAGGTCTGCTTTTTGTGCTCTGTTTAAGCTTATTAAACAGGCTAAGATAGAAGAGAAGACTCTAGACGCAAACAAGGATTAGAAAGCAAAGGCATTAAAGAAGGATTAGGAGATTACTAATAGCTAGGTTATAATTAATCTACATGTTAACTTACTCTAGCTAAGCCTAAACAATAACTATAATATAACTAGAGGTATGCCTCTTGTAGATTAGATCCTTACTACTGCTTTAGAGAACAGTACTTAGACGCTTACGTCTTCTTCTTTAATCTTACTACCTACTCTAATCTTAACAGCTGTTTTGCTATTCTGTGCTCTAATTGCTATAACTATTCTGCTATTACGTGCTCTAGTTACAACAACTGTTCTGCCCTTCTGTGCTCTAGTTACTATAACTGTTCTGCCCTTCTGTGCTCTAGTTACTACAACTTAAGGTCCTACTTAGATTAATACTCCTACTACTGCTTTGCTACTATCTACTCTACAGGCAGTTATACAGTAAGCTTAAACTAATTAGTCTGCTAGTAATCTATTTGTTATTAATCCTTAGAGCAGTGCTCTGCCTACTTCTACTTATGTAAGTAAGAGCACGTATAGTAAGAAGGGATTATTAAGGAGTAATCTTTATAGATTAAGCCTGCCTAGTTATAATCTGTCTTAGTCTAGTAGTACCTCTATTAGTAATCCTAGTTAATTCTGTAGCAGTAGTAGATATCCTTTAGGTTAGCATGCCCTCTCTTAATTAGGATTATTGCACTGCCCTAATCCCTGTTTAATTAGTTGTCCTTTTTATCCTGCTGCCTAACCCTATAATCTTTACTATGCTTATAATTAGGGTGTTAGTTAAGACAATTAGTATGCTAATCCCCCTAGTGCTAGGACTTCCCCTTATTAAGCTATCCTTAGCTATGTAGATTAGGTATACGTCCTTCTTAGAGAGATCCTGTCTATTATAAAGCAGTTGCTCTAATCTAGGTTTAGTAAACGTTATGTCTTAGTAATATACCTACAATTAATTAATCTTCTTAATTAACTTACAAATAGAAGTAGATTCTGCCTAGTGTTTTTAGTGTGTAGGATACTGTACTTTTAGATTAATCTACTCTAAT
>SATZ01000556.1:0-22887 GCA_004335205.1 Ascochyta viciae-villosae | reverse complement strand
CCTTAGGCCTTCTTTTACTAGCTACCTAGGAGCTTAAGCCTACCTACTATAAGTAAGTAGCTATCTCTGCTCTCTTATAGCTCTCTGTCTGCTATTTTATTTACTTCTTCTTAAATATATTAGCTTTCTAGATTGCTTTCTTTTATGCTTGTAAAGTCTGCCTTATACTTCTAAATAGGTAAGTCTTATATACTTAACTTACCTAGAAGGTGTATTATAATACTACTAAATACTAGATCTACCTACTAGAAGCTTAGGTTACCTAGACCTACTCTACCTAAGATTAAGCTAACTTACTAATAGATTTTAATCTCTTCTTACTTATACTACGTATATAACAAGATAATTGCCTATATTAGGTATAATAAGTAATTAGCAGATCGAAGCACAGAACGCTTAATAAGTATATAAATAGTAACCTAAGTAAATACCTATATATACATTAATAATCTATCTCCTACTTATTTCTAAGCTAGTTATCTAAACAATATATCTACTTCTTCTTATTACCTAAAGGCGTGTAAGGTAGTAAGAATAAGTAGAGTAGAAGTAAGAGTAAGTATAAGAGTAAGTATAAAAGTAAGTAAAGTAGTATAACGAAAGTAAAGTGTAATAGTAATAGTAACTTTAATAGCAACTATAATAGTAACAGCTAGTAAAGTAGTAAGCCTAAGAAAGAAGCTAGTAGTAAGCTTAGAGAGCTTAGAGGTAAGAAGATAGTAAGAAAGGTAGAGTAGCTATAGGCAGATTAGGTAGTAGATATAGAGGTAGTATATACCTTCTATATAGTAGAATATTTCTACAGGTATAAGCGTTTAAGTAATAGATTTAAATTTCTTCTTACTTATACTACGTATATAATAGGCTAATTACTTATATTAAGTATGCTAAGTAATTAGCTAATAAGAGTATAGAACACTTAGTAAGTATATTAATAGTAACTTAAGTAGACACTTATATATAAATTAATAATCTATCTCCTAGTTATTTCTAAGCTTATTCTCTAATAATAAATAGTAACTTAAGTCTATATTTAATTAGAATTAATAATTTATCTTTTAAGTTAATTCTAAGCTTCTTATCTAATAACACCTTTTTAAGAACTAATATTACAGTAATTTATAGTTAAGATTAAGATGTTATGTTCCTTTAAAACCTAGATAGCTAAACTTATTTGCTTGTAAATTCTTAATATTACTCTAGCGGTTTAGCGCTTCTAGACTCAGATTCTTAGACCACGATAAGTTAGTAATCAACACAATCCACCACGACAGACGCCAACACCATTACACGCCATGGCAGAAGAACCGCCGCTCAACTACTTCCCCGACCCCCCGCCCTTCTACAAGCACTTCACCGCGGAGAACCTCGAGCGTCTGGCAGTCATCAAGAGAGAGGAGCCCGTCAAGAAGCTAGATCTAGACGTCCACCTCCGCTACCTCACCCCGCCGCCCCCGCCGAGCGACCATGAATCGTTCCACGTCTTCGGCGAGGCCGCCAAAAGCTCCGGCACGAACAACTTCACCCAGACCATGGACTTTGTATCCAAGACACTCGGCGAGCAGTTCGTGCTGAGTGACTGGACGTACACACAGCTCTACCCCCCCACCGACTCTACCTCGACGGAAGCGAACATCGACCGCCAGCAGTACCTCAACCGCTTCAACCGCTCCATCCTCATCGAATACGTCTCTCTCCTGGGCGCCGTCGCGCTGAACCCCACAAGCGAGCACAAGGACAGAAAGCTCAAGCACATCCTGACGCTGGTCTGCAACATGCACGCCCTGATCAACGAGTACCGGCCGCACCAGGCGCGCGAGACACTGATCAGGATCATGGAGGAGCAGGTCCGGCGGAAGAAGGCCGAGGTGCAGGGCGTGCGAGACATGCGGGGGAGGGTGGAGAGCGTGCTGGGGGGGTTGAAGGCGGGGGAGGTCGAGGGGGCGGCGAGCGCGGAGCGGGTGGACAGGAGGGCGCAGAGGGTGTGGGATGCTATGGATGTATTGTAATGACGTCAGAATCGACGAGTCTACACCTGACCGGTAACACAAACATCAACAACATCAACACTCCAACCAACATGCCATCTCTGCTCGTCTTCTGCGATGGCACCTGGGTAAGACGCACCTCCACCTCATTCCAAACTAACACTGCCAGGTCGGCCGCGAGACGAATGTAGCCGGCGCCCCTCGCAGCAACATCCGCATGCTGGCAGACATGGTGGGCGACGTCAACTTCAGCAGTGGGGAGCCTGCCGCCGTACACAACATCACCCCCCGCTCGTCAGACGTCGTCGCTGGCTACCAAGAGGGGATCGGCCTCGGTGCGACGTTTCTCGAGTATGTATGGAACGGCGCAACTGCGTCTGCGATTGGCGAGGAATGCATTGCTGTCTACCGCTTCATCGTCGAACATTACACCGACGACCATGAGATCTGGCTGTTTGGCTTCAGTCGCGGCGCCTTTACCGTACGCAGTGTCGCGGGCATGATCAATAACTGTGGTATCATCCGGCGCACCCTCCCACAGACGGACCGCCTCTGCTACGACATCTTCCGCACCTACCGCTCCAGCCTGCCCATCGACGCCCCCCAAAGCGAGCAGAGCAGACGGCGGCGGGCGAACGCGGGAGTCTGGCAGGTCAAGCAGCCCATCCGCTGTATGAGCGTCATCGATACGGTCGGCGCTCTGGGTATCCCGCGGCTGAACGCTGGCATTGGCTTCGACTGGGCCCCGTTTGAGTTCTTCGACCAGCACGTCTCGACCGTAGTACAGCACGTCCGCCACGCACCTGCTCTGCACGACCGCCTGTGGGCTTTTCAACCGTGTCTTGCATTTCCGAGCGAGAAGTCTCCCAATACTGTAGTCGAGCAGGTGTGGTTTCCGGGGGTGCACTACGATCTCGGGCGCCAGGCTTTCCGCTTCGTGAGGCAGCATCCCGTCAACTACATCGAAGCCGCGCTGGGGTGGTTGCCGAATCTGCTCAGCCGGACAATTCTCCCGAATGAAGTGCTGGCGGATAACGTGTTGAGGTGGATTTTGGAGGGCGTTCGAGATATCAACACCCACACGCCGATCATCCCCCACCTGGACGACGAGATTGCCCGGGTCAGCGCGCGGATTGCAGCCCCGGCAGAGAACAGCACCGGCAGCGGCGACGTCTACGGTGATGTTCTGGAATACGCGCCCGCGGGGAGGATCCTCGGTGTTGTGCAGAAGCTCTCCTCCGCCGCTACATCCCTGCTCAACCACGTCTTTCCGCGGCTCGGCGACAACATCCAGGACCTGCTGGGCATCCGCACGATTGTTGGCGTTTTGACGGCGACAGCAGACCGCAGGATTCCCGGGCCGGCACACGTCGATCCATACAAAGCGGGTGCAGTCAGTGTCGAAGACAACGCGCGGATGGAGGAGCTGAACGAGCGGCAAAAACCGCGGTATCCGAGTCGGACCTTCGAGACGCACGAGCTGTGGAAGGAGGTTTTCGCTTAGTTAGAAATTCTGTCATGTCTTCCACCCAGAATCCCCGGGTCCAGCATCGCCACCTCCGGCACATCCACCCCACACCTCACCCACATGCTCCGCCAAATCCCCCCCACCGGCCGCTCCTCCGGCATGAAGACGACCGTGTTGACGTACGACATGGACGTGTTGTGGCAGTCGGCTTCGTTGAATAGCTGCGCCTCGCACTTGTCGCCCTTCTCCGCGTAGAACACGCCGCACCGCGCCTCGCCGGGCAGGTCAATGCAGGTCCCGTTCCACTGCGCTGCCGGCCGCTCGAACGCCATCTTCTGCAAGAGACCCCCGCGGCAGTGCTTCGGGCCGCCAGAGCCAGCGTACGACAGCGCGAGGATCGGTGTATTGACGCTTGACGGTGGTGTTTGTTGATCCCCAATCCCCTCGGTTTGTGCGGTTTTGTTCGGTGCGGACCCGCCGTACTTTGCGGCCTGCGCGAGCGTCACGGCCATCATCTTGGGCGGCGGCGCGCGGATCTCAATCGCCGTCGCCAGCAGCATCGCCAGCAGCAGGAGGAGGAATGTAGCCGTGAGGAGGAGAACCAAGCGCCTCGGAATCGCCATCGTGTTGTGGTGTGAAGTTCACGGTCAGGTTGGAGTGGTCAACGTGTTTCATCCTGAGACTCGAAACTACACTACGACAGCACCATAATCCCTGTGCCGTCGCCCGGTGGCTGGTAGAAGCCTTCGACGTCCAGGCCCGCTCGCTCAAACAAACTCCTCCACTGTCGCTCCGTCCGCTCCATCGCCGACAGCAGCGCCATCATCTGCATGTCCCACATCGCCGGCAGCAGCGCCGCGCCCCTCACCGGGAGGATGAAGTCCTCGACAATGAGCGTGGAGTAGCCCTTCTTCATGCCGGCCGTCACGTTCTTGAGCAGCTTCAAACACAGCTCGTCGCTCCAGTCGTGCAGGATGAACTTCATGTAGTAGATACGGGCGTCTGCCGGTCAGCTTGGTTTGGTTGTAATGCATTGAAGTACTCACCCGGCACGACCTGGTCCTGGAAAAAGTCGAACGCTCTCTTGTCGACGCCCGCGAGGTCCAGTGTCTTGTCTTCCACCACATGCGGCAGGTCCATGAGCACGTATTTGCCTGGATAGCTGCCGAACTTCCGCCTAAACTCAACAAGATCATGTCCTCTCCCTCCCGCGACGTCAACATACAGAACGTCGTCGTCGTTGATGGGCTTCTCGTCGAGCAGCTTCTGCACCGGAAACCAGTCCACCCACGCAGGACGGCTGCCTCGGTCCCCCTCGAAGAAGGCGTGCGTCGCGGTGAGGAGCTTTGGGTTCGCGGCGATGTACGACCACAGACTCTCTCCGGGTGTGTCGAGGGCGTACTGCACCGGGCCCGAGTTTTGGTCGTCCGGGTTCCTGTAGCCGTTCTTTTCGAAGTACGCCGGCAGCTTGGCCATGGAGAGCATCCCGGCGTCGTATCTGCGGGGTCAGTATTCACCTGCAGCTGGGCGGCCCACGTACATGAACTCAACCAGCCCCGCCGTCTGCCTCGTCGCCAGTGCCCTGGTCAGCGGGTTCGGGGCGTATGTTGATTCGTCCGTCTCTGCGACATATCCGGATGCCGTCACAACGCGAAGCAGGCGTTCTGAGGTGTCAGCTTGCACTCAGCATCTCGCGCGGACCCTACCAAGCAAGATTTTGTCGGCCCCTGTAGCGTCTGCCAGCTCCTCGGACGTCGTCTGTCTTTTTGCAATATGCTTGAACACGCCCAGTTCGAGCAGCGTTCGCGTTGCCATGAAAATGGACGGCTGGAGGTGTCAGTCAGTGGAGTGATGCCGGGACAAACACACCTGGTAGGCCAGCCTCGTGATGGCGTCTTCGGGCTTCTGCAGCGCCGCTACAAGCTTCGTCGCAGCCTCAAGCAGGGCCACCCGCTGCTGCTCGGGGAGCGTGCCGTTCACAGCGGCTGTGGTTGCCGATTCCATCACCGCACGCACCGTCTCCATGGTGTGGTGAGGAGGTGTCGATGTGGCATCACGCTTTATGGATTTGAGTAACCGCGCGAAGGAACACATCCCTGCCGCTCCACAATGCGGTCAGACAGTCCAATTATGACAGCACAATGAAAGTAACTATCTACAATAGATTTCAAACGCAACAGAAGGCTCGACTAAATGAGGTGTATCCGTCAAAGTATGCTGCAGCTCAGTGAAAGTAACTATCTGGCCGGCCTGAATCCATCACCCCGCACAATCCCCCATATTCACTCCTTCGGCTTCGGCTCAGTCTTCTTCAACTTCATCTGGGCCAGCTCGCGCACATACAGTGCCAGTCAGTGCGGAGGGCCGCCGTGATGTGAGCCACGCTTCCCAGGCACATTGGTTTCGAAAACCTGCGCGCTACATGCTTGGGCAGGGGTAGCAAACGATCAGCGGAGCGCGGACGGAGAACGTGCTATTGCTACCAGTGTCTGCTGATGCCACAAACGTGCGCGCTGGATTCTCCTCCAATTCTTAGCGTGCACGCTCATTCTCAGGTTGATTGACGCCGTGGTCTAGATGCGCAGGCGAAGTGAAAGGCTCTCCAGACAGTTCTCTTTGATCAAGTCAAGTGAAAGAATCTCTAGCCAAGGGGAATTATGCTACTTGCCTGTTCGGGCCTCTTTGCAAACGTTCAGTTGACGGTGAAAGACTAGTGCAGTCTCGACAGTATATCTGCCTGCCACGCACCGCGCAACCTTTGCTCCAACAACACCTGCACAACGTTCAAACAACCGCAAAGTAAGTCATCACAACTGATCATCGTCCACTGCTGACCGGATCAGCATGCCCGGCGCACCCAAAATCCACAAGTCGCCGTCCGAAGACAGTTTGTACGCAGCGGGTACGCCAAAGAAGGCCGCAAAGACGGACACGTGAGTTGTTGCGCTCCTCTGATGACACCGCTAATGCATGCAGATCGGCGGAAGAGAATACAGAAAGCGACATCAAGGAGGAGCCCAGCATTCTCCCATCAACCAAGGTGGCGGGCGACTACAGCGTTGAGGTGAAGGACAAATACGGGGCTGACGACGACCACCTCCCTGACACCGTCAGCGATGTCTTCGACTACGGGCGCCGCGGTGCTATTCCAGAGCTTATCGAACGCTCCAGAGAGACCAGGCGGGCTTCAGAGGCAGCGTCGCGCCGATCCAAGATGCTCCATGAAGAACGCGCTGTAAGGAAAGAAGAGAGGCAGAAGTGGCTAGCCGGTGAGAGGGCGAAGATTGATGCACGCGTGGAGGAGATATTGGCCAAGAGGCGTGAGAAGGAGCAGGCCAAGCCTCAGACAACCTCCACCGGCACCAACACCGACGCCAGCCTTCTCGACAAGCACATCTCGGACATGCGCATCCAGCCTTCCATCCCGGGACACGACATGGCGGCAGAAGATCAGGAGGATGAGGAGAAGCGTGGTTGATTCACACAGCTCAGCGTCTCTTTTAGTACAATGTAGCACGTGTATGGACATAGTCTAAATGATTGTCGATGGAGATATTTGCAATTTCGATATACTCACTGAATCTTTACTGTTTTGGCCTTTGAGAAGCACTCACCGTATTCACAGACAGCGTTCAAGAAGCCAAGAGAAGTTTGAAACATAGATTTGACGTTTTTGCGATAGCACATGACAATGAACTCGGGTTTGAGCGCAACGGACAGTGCTACAGCTCAGTGAAAGTAACTATCCAAATCCAACAAATCCATCAACCCACGCAACCTCACTCCGACAACATTCACTCCTTCGTCTTCGTCTTCTCGAGAACCGCCTTCATGCGCTGCATGATCTCAGAATACATGGCATTGCGTGCAGGCAGAGTCAAGGATGAGGACAAGGACAAGGAGGTCAAGGACGAGGGGAACAAAGACGAGGACAAGACTGAAGGGCCCAAGATGGTGGTGGTGCTTAGGATGAAGCCGAAGAAGTGAGTGTTGGAGATAGTTACTTTCACTGAACTGCAGCATACACCGTACTCAGTGAGCCTTCTGCAACCTCGCGTCGTAGTGATGTCGAGACAAGTCAAAATCATAAAGGAAACTACACAGCGACAAAGTTGACATGGTATTCAATCTACGCGAAATTCAGCCAGGGCCTCCTCGATATTACTCCGCGTGCGCATGGGCGAGGTGGCGTCGGCGGCGCTGTCGTCGACATCAAGCTCCTTCTGGCGCCTGCGGATCGTGCTGACGCTGGCGCCACTCTCGGCATCGCCGTCTCGCTTCTTCTCGTTCTGCACCTCGATGGAGACGTCGGCATCCTTGGAGAAGACGCGCAGGCCGATGACGCAGACGGCGTTCCAGGGGTCGCGCTCGAACTCGTCCTCGATCAGGCGGGGGTCCTCCACATCAGAGGCCTCGGAGTCTAGGGATTCGGCGAGGTCAGAGTCCCAGGACGAGTCGGTCATGTCGTTGGAGATGTGGATGGCAGGCCGTATCCCGGGGATGGGGGACAGCGTAGCGCGGCGCGAGGGGCGGGCCTCTTCTTGAGGTGTTGGCGAGTCCGTCTCATTGTATCCGTCGCGGCCCTGAAACTCTCCAGACATATGGTTGTATCCATCACGCCCAGACATGCCCTGGTTGTAACCACCCCGTCCTTGATAGCCGCGACCCTGCAGCGCTTCCGCCATGGCTGTGGTGTGTTCATGACGATTATAGCCGCCGCGACCTTGAAAACCCGGATGACCGTCCACGACACTACGCTGACCGTCCTCGGCAATACCCAGCCCGGCCAGATCCTGCAGCTTTCTCTCGACCTCCCTTATCTCGGGCGGGTTCATCCTGCGGGTCTTGACGGCCTTCTGCCTGCGGTCTCGTCGATGCGCGCGCCTGGCCTCGGCCTTCTGTTCGTGCTCCCTGAACTGGCCTTTTGCGTGGGCCAGATCATACGACAGCCCCGTCGCCAGCAGCTTCTCGCGCCGCTTCGTGCACGTCTCCCTGATAACGTCATCCGGCGTGGGGTCTGCCGATCTCGTGGCTTTGATCTTCAGCAGGACGGTGTAGTTGCCGGCCTCGAGATGCAGCTCCGTCGACACCGAGCGCTTCATGTAGTAGGTGCCGTTGCTGCGCACGATATACTCGTCCTCGTCGTCTTTGTGGAGGCGGAACTGCAGGTGGAACTCGTACTGCCCTTCGAGGCCCTGGTAGTAGCGGTCGTCCAGCTGGCTCAGCACGATGACGACGGGGCTGGGCTTCTCGAGGTGGATCTTGAACTTGGTCTCGAGGTAGTCGACGGTCCACGGCACGTTGACGCTGGTCCACTGCTGCGAGACGGTCCACTCCGGGCCGAAGAGTCTGGTGCGGTCGAAGTGCTGGTAGTTGCGGAGCAGGTCGCGGTAGGAGATCCAGAAGACGCCGTCGTCGCCGAACTTGTGGTTGAGCTTCTGCATCCACTCGGGCGTCCACTCTTCTGAACCGTCGCTCCACCGGCCCGTCCACTCGGTCCTGCCCCAGGGGTTGCGCAGTTTGAGGAGGCGCTGGCCGTCGATCTCGCGGGCTTCCATGATCGAGTAGGCGTGCTTCTCCTGGATGCCCTTGCGCGCGCCGTATATGCCGCCCATCTGGCCACACCCGAAGAGGAACGTCTTGTTCACGTTCATCAGCTCGTCGCGCCAGAACTTGTCCTTGTCGAGGATGTCCGTGGCAAAGACCTCCGAGGTGACGCCGCCGGTCAGGTCCTCGATCCCCTCCCCCACGAACCCGCCGTCGATTGCTGAGTAGTCGCCGTGTGCTTTTGCGAACGCTTTTTCAAGAAGAGGCAGCCACGTCTCGTTGGAGTCGCTGCACTGGGCGAAGTAGAGCGCGCGCGACCCGGTCTGCATGACAGTGCGATACTCCTCTTCCGGGCTCTTGCGGTTCTGCAGTTCCAGCCAGTGGTAGCGCTCGATCTTGGCCTCGTCGAAGTCTTCTTTAATCAGGTACAGCTTGTCGTCGATGACCTCAGAAATCCATTCGCCGTCTGTGTTGTTAGCAAATACGGAGAAACTGGAGTAAACGTACCTCTGTGGAAAACAAACCCGTACACACCAACCTGCTCATCCCGCGCAATGCACACCCGCTGGATCAGCTCCTCCTTGTTGCTGATCGTGGCGAGCGCGGACATGAACCAGCAGTCACCGTCATTCCCCTGTCGCACGTCGTTCGCGGTGGCGCCCTCTATGAAAAAGCGCGGGTTCTCGAAAATGTCCTCCACGCGCTTCACCGACATGGGCTGGAAATCCGACTGCTCCTTGTCCAGGCTCGTGAGGCAGTCGGGGGGGATGTCGGGGAAGATCTGCGACCGCTTGAAGTCCGCCTCGATGTCGAAGTGCGGGTCGCGGTACTTCTGGTTCAGCCGCCTGCACTCCTTGACGATCTTGGCCACTTTCGTCCTGCACGACTGGACAGCCTCCTCATACGATGCGAGCGCATTCTTCCCCGGGATCGATCCTTTTGGTGCGTGCGCGGCGGCGCGTTTGGCGTAGAGGTTGTCGGGCAGGATGGTGAAGATCTTGCCGGGGTGTTTTGTCGTGAATTTGCTCCAGAAGTCGTCGATGCTCTTCTGCGGCGCTTGCTTCTTGACAGGCCTCGGCCGCGGCGCCCCGTTCATGCTGGGGGCTCGCGACTGTGGCCGGGTGATAGTGATGAAGTCGTGGGATGCCATGGTTTGTTGGAGAGGCCATGGCGTTGGAATAAATAGATCAGTATTGAGGCTGTAAGACAAGTGGGCCGTCAGCCGCTCACGACACGAATCACGAATCAAGCCTGCGGAGCGCCCGACATCCCTGCACGAGAAGCGGTTAGTGCTGACCTCTATATCGGAAATGTCTCGTGCGGGCTGGATAGGGCTGCATGTTGTCAGCGTCAAGTAGCGGTAACGGTTGTAGTCAGTCAGCCCTATGAGTCTGATCTCACCGCTGCCATGAATGAACGGTGGCTGTTGCTGACGGGAGCGGTAAGTGTCAAGGTTGTAAGAGTTGCAGGATGTAGGTGAGATGGAGTTTGGCTAGTGCGTGACGTCACATGCAACCACGACCTTCACCTGTATTCCAACGTCAGCTCTTCAGTTTTGGACCTGTAAAGACGTTGCGTGTAACATCTTAGACTCTTCAATAACAAAGCCTCGATAAGTGGTCTGAAGACTTCATTGCGAGATCAATCATACGCTGGTGTTTGTTCAGGATGAGTCTGTTCTATTCCAATCACGTCTTTCTTCAAACGAGGTACCAGTCTCACAGCAGTCAGGAGTTCGCCTTCCAATAACCGAGGATTCAGTCTGGCGAGTTTTTGATTGACATGGCGTGAATGATTGATTACGACGGTTGAGTCTTTTCACTGCAATTTCCAAAGAATCAAGTTTAGCTTTCACCTTCCAAGTTTAACCCACCAACATCGTCCTGCCATGTCAACTCCCACTAAAATCGCCTTTGCGCGCCCAGTCAACGATATGGCTCGTGAAGTGCGCGTCATCCATGCCCTGTTTCCTCAAGAGTGTCTGGATCAACTCAGCCCAGATTCGACTACCTACCACAACACAGGCGTGCAAACCCTTCCCCCGGCAAATGGCGACGTGTATAAGCTCATCAACGGCCGCGAGCCCTCACAAACCGACTACACACGTAACATGGGCATCGCTGCAATCGGACGCTACCAGCAAGACCCCCGCTCAAACCCTTGCGAGCTGATATACGGCGCGGCATACACGGCTCCACACGCTACGGCGACATACACGAGCTCAGGCTTTCAAACCGCGGATTACAACACTAGTCGAAGAGCGCTGGCCAGGGCAAAGGTGCAAGCATCCGTGACAGCCAACAAGTACCGTGGTGCCGCTGCTCAGGCTGGGTATGTCGTGTGCGCTGAGTCCAAAGACGAGTATATTGTCCATTCCGAGCAGTATCCCACAACAGCTCGTCTCGACAAGGGAGGGAATCTGCTAGAGGGGAGCATCCAGACCCGCCATCTCCCAAACATACACCACTCGTCAGTCAAAATGGATGCATGTCAGTCGCCGCGTTACCCGTCCGAGCCTTTTGAGAGAATGTCAGCACTCGACGAATATGGAGATGTCAGGTCCAGCGCAGACGAGTTTGTTACAGCTACATCACCAGGCAAGAGAAAACTAGACGAAGGGTCACGAGCTGCGACTAAGAGACACAGACGTACTACGCTTGAGACGCCACAAAAATCCTATTACGCCAATCCTACGCAAGATCCTGCGAAATCTACTGACCAGGTCGATCCTACAGGGTTGGAGTTAGAAGTAGCCCGCGCGAAATCTCCCACTTCCAACCTTGTCAACCCGCCCCGCACTCAGCGTACTCCCCGACAAGCGTTTACGCCATATGTGCCCCCTGCAATGCGCGATAGAGCTCGACGGGTTTGAGGAAGCCACAAAGGCTGAACAGTGCAGTTCAAGAATGAGGTGTACATGTAATACTATTGTCGAACAAAGAACATCGTGAGACAAACAGAATAGATAGTGAAAGAAATACCCTGCCTTGCAATTGTTCACCCATCATACTCAGCGAATTCCACGAGCAAAGCCTCAATGATGAAATCCGCTCCAATCCGTCGATCAACACAGGAAAGAAGTATGAGACGTTGCATCACCACAGGAATAAGACGAGCGCGGTATCTGAATCCTAGCCATGGCGAGACACAACGTGCGTTACTTCGGCTTGAGAGGGATAGAGTTATTGCTGAGGTGGCACGGAACCGACAGGCGACCCTCAACGACTTGCTGAATCCTCATTATACCACCGATCTGCCTTCGTCCAGTTTCAACATTCCCGACGAACATGTGCAGGATAGAACCGCCCCGGAACAACCCGAGAATGTGGTGCAAGATATGGAAGAATACGAGGAGCTGTCAGATGATTCCCTTTCTTCACAATACGACGAGGAAATGAGTGAGGATGATGCGATGAGTGAATACCAGGACATGGATGAGTATTTAACTGATGAAAGTTCGCCGTCTGATTCTACTCCAAGATATGAACAACTTCAAACCCCAACAGCAGCTCATCTGGAGGCGGTATCAAAACTCACACCCAACGAGTGCATAACGTTAATCAATGACTTCCTCGAGCAGAACCGGTCAAGATTCGACGTCTTTCGTACATCCACAACAAACTTCAGCCCTGCCTGGGATAGCCGACTTGAGCTTGACTTCCTCACCGATGCTGTGCTGTGGCTGGATGCGTTGCTTTTGCCGTTTCGAGAGGACATTCTTGCGGAGGATACCAACTTTCTAAAGCCACATCTGGAACAGGCAGCACACGAGTGGCACGCAATAAGAGACCCCCTTTCTGAAGAACCTTTGAGCGGGGTAGAGAAGTTCCGCATCACAAAAATCTCCAATCGCATTGCTGAAATCCTAGCCTCGAACCAGAGCCGTACAGAGCTGTTGGAGTCTACGAACATTGACGTCGCAACTATCCAAGACCTCCTACTCTCCGCTGAGACTGTCAAATACCGCCGAGCTGTGGATCACGAAAACGACGAATTATCTGACTGCCTGCGACGTATCTACCGCACCGTTGTGTGTGCCATCCCCGTCGGCCTCCCCAAATACGTCCATGTCGTGCAGCCGAAACAGAAAGCGAAGATAAAGTACAAAGGCGGCCCGTTCCATCCCTACGTACTGCCAGACCCGCCAGAAATCCTCGACCATTCCTCCATCCACACCAGAATCACCAGCGAGGGCTACACCGGGGTACCACTTAGCGAGCAGCGAGCACCCCTGAGCGACGCCTACTTCGGCGAGATGCATCAAGAAATGTGTCAAGTGACGGTCGCACAGAGGGAAGACTCCGCCGGGACAGCCAAGCTCAAGAAGAACGCGACCTGCATGGACCGAGATTGGGGGGCTTTCTACGATCCGCTTTACAGGGAGGGAATGTGTAGGTATGAAGAAGCCGCGCGCCGAAGAATCGAGAGAGAAGAGCGTCCAGCAACCCAACCATCTCCCACGCCCAGCGACTACACTGACACCTCGGTCGAACTCACTCTGCCTTTCCAGGACGACGGCAAACCTCCTGAAGCCAAGAAAAAGCTTTGCCGCGACGTCAACAGACCGGGAGGATGCCCCAGGGGAGATGCATGTCCAGACAGCCACAGCAACAGGGGCGTGCACTGCAAGAAGAATCCGTGTAGTTTTGAGGCAGCGGGGGGTTGTGCTTTTCTCCATAATCGTACCCGGCAGTCATCCACAGCGCACCACGACTTGAAGCTTGTTCTGGATCAGGTTTTGGCGAGCCCTAGAATGTACAAGCCGTGCACTTTTATAAACAAACCCGAAGGCTGTAAACGCGAGGACGTGTGTTGGTTCAATCATACTTTGAGAGGGGTGGTGTGTCCGGATTTCGAGCGGTGCCAGAGCTGCCCGAGAGGAGACCGTGATTGTCCGTTGGTACATAAATTCACGCTACATATCGACATGAACAGTTGAATAGCTACTCCGACCGATCTGAAATGACTGGAAACACCAAATGCAAGCAGCAAAACCATGACTCCGAGCATTGAATAGCTACTCCGACCGATCTGAAATGACTGGAAACACCAAATGCAAGCAGCAAAACCATGACTCCGAGCAAGACTACAACGGATGGGGAGAGCGCGGTTTTGGGGATAGCTGTGGAGACGAGGAAGCAGGTCTAGGTGGAGGTAGTCATTTTCCGAGTCAGAAGCGCATGAAGACAAGGGGAGGGCAGGGATATTGAAGACGTTTAAAATAGAGGAATAGTAATTAGTAAATCTGTCCAAGCGCCGCCATTAACGAATTCGAATCTTCACAACACTGGTTCAGCACGTAGGCTCAAATTAAGAAGATTTCGACTGTTTTCTATCTGAATAAAATGCATGCGTATTATTGGTTACTGACTTCATGATATCTACACTACAACCCCCCACTCCCCGTCGACTGCGCATAAGCACCGCTGAGATTAACCGGCCCTCCTACTTGATTACCGCTGTGGATACTATTCTTTGTTGGTTTCTTTCATGCATTGGAGGACTGGACTCACTGGTTTGTTTGATTGCTTCGACCGCCGCGACGATTACTGCGGATGTTGTGCATGTTTCCTTGATTCTGGGGTCCGTTGCTTTGAATGCCGCTGTTCTGCCCCCGATTCTGCCCGCGGTTATTTAAACGGCCTCCATTTCCACGCGTGCGGCCCTGGTTGTTAGTTCGGGCGTTGTTGAGTAGGACCTGTTGAATCCGGGCTCGTGCATCGTCTGCTGTCTGCTGTGGGAGCTGCGAGAATGCCACGGGCTGGTGTGGACGGTATGTGAAGTCTTTCTGCGCACGGCCACCTCTCCCTCGACGGCTGTTCTGGGGCTCCATCTCGTCGCCGGCTGCGTAACCATTCGCGTCTGTGTAGGCTGCGGACTGGGGGTTCATGTGTGCAAACCAACAGCTCAGCTTGGTGCAGTGGCGGCCGTTGTTTTCGTTCCTGCACGGCATCTCTGATCGAGGTCTCTGGTGGGTGTTGTCGCCGTTGGATGCAGCACCGCCCATTGTAGCGTCTCCGAGTGGTTGAGGTATTGTTTTATGGTTGGCAAACACGGCAGGATCATGGCTGTACTTGCACTGAGTGTCAGAATACTTGCAAGAGCCCTTCGCGAGAAACTGACACGGGGTTTTTTGTCCGCCGTTCTGGAAAGGGTTGTCGGTTGTGAAGTTTGTCGGCGCCACGTTCTGATAGAGAAGTCCAGGCGGTGGTGTATCGTGCAGCCAAGTACAGTGGTCACCCTTCCGACAATTTCCCTGCTGGTGGCCCCGGCAATAGCTGCTCCCCAGTCCAGGATCCCGTTTCTTACCGCTTGGAGACGCTCCAGTTGGTGTCGGTGTGTTGACGATATCGTGTCTGTAGCGGCACCCGAGGTCTCCAAACCTGCATTGAGAGTTTTTCAGATTCGGGCAGGCGGTGTTATATTTCAGGTTCTCGGGATGGTCGAAGTTGCATGGCCTGCGTGCGTCTCCAACCTTTGTGCAGCCTCCTTTGTTGAGGAAGAACGAGCACGTCTGGGGGGCCTGATCCACTTCCATTTCAGTTGGAGCTTGGTACTCGACTGGTACAGCAACTGAATATATTGGCTGTACAACTCGATCGGACGCCTCTGGTTCACAACTCTCAACCACCCCAAACCGAGACGGCTGTGAACCTGTCAACAACGCGTGCTGGTTATGTGCGGCCTGTAAAGCTGTGCAGATGGCATCCACGTCTGGCTTGGACCATATGAAAGGCTCTTCATGCGCAAAGTCGACCAGTTCAGACTGCAACCGGCGCATGCCATCCAAATCCCAGCCCGTTCCCACCAGCTGCGAGACGTCACACCCGTAGTAGTGCAGCACCCGTAGGAGACAGTGGGCCTCTCGCATGCAGATGGCGAAGGTGTAGAACAGGTCAATGTTGGTCCGCAGATGCTCGACTCCGCGGTGGTTGATTGCTTGCAGGGCTCTGTTCCATAGGCTTTCCAGTCTGTAGTAGCACGCCTCCGCATCTGGCATCTGGAGATCACTGACGAACGTGGGCGTGGGGCCGCCGTTCTGAGCGCTTTTCAACTGTTCGATGACGATGTTGTAGGCCTGGCCGTATGTTTGTATTTTCGAGCAGGTAGCCACTGTCCGTTTCAGCTCTTTGTCATAGTAAGCATCAGCCTTTTGCTGCGGTAGAGATCGGGCTAATGCCATGGCGGCGTCTTGGTTCGATCCTTGCTGTGTATCGTCAGAGTCCGGCTTGATCGGGGCGGTGGGCTCAACACTATGCTGTCTCTCAATCACGCGTGAAGGCTCCGGACGTTTCTGATCAGGTTTTGGCAAAATCACAGCATTACTCGTTGACGACACAAGTGCGAGGATTTCCTTGATATGGGCGTTACTGAGGACGTATTGAACGATGGAGACAGGTGGCTGACTAACACACAACTGGCCGTCTTCCAGAATTTCGTCCGGCCGCATGTTCGTGTTGACGGTGTCGTTTCGCGAGACTTTACCTTGAGTGAGCCATGTAAGAATGTCGGCAATCTCAGATTTCAGCTGTCGCTCGATGTCGTTCGTCTGGAATCTGAGATTGGCGTCAAGGTTTCTGAGATCGGTCAACGGCAGCCCAAGACCACGCAGAATCATGTGCCACCGCCCGTTTCCCTGTAGCTGTGCATGTAGCCTGAGGAGACCGCTGCGATCAAAGAAGTTGAGGACCGCCTTTTCGATTTTTTCATTCTCTCCATGTCTAGCGCGTGTGCTGTCGAGGTGGTGAATGTGCGCAGTGTAGCCTTCCGTGTCGACGCGTTTGAGCTGGCAAAATATGTTCTTCAATTCGCCCGTGATGATCTCTCTGCCTGTCTGGTTTAGCTGAGCGCGACCTTGTTCTATCTGACGACGTTCAATCCTCTCCAAGCACACGTCTACCATCAGCTGCGAGGTGTTAGTTGGATCTAGAAGCATTCGAGCGACCTACCGATTCGAGTTCTTTCTCTCCATAAGTCCTAGCTTTCTTCGTAGTTTGTGGTGGAGGCTGCCTGAATGTGAGCGACGTAGAGAGTGGTTATGATGGTCTTACCGAGGATTCACTCTCACGGGGCCGTTTTCTGCTGGTAAGCTGGTCTTTCAAGGTTGTATCTCCAGGCTCACACGTGGAAGTCGATGGGTCAGTCACGACCTTGTCTTTGGCGCTCATGATGGCTTTGGCTAGGGTAGAAACGAAGCCCGGCATTCAAATATCTGTCTAATTCAGCTGAGTGGTTGGTATTCGAAATGACTGCAGGAAGAACTAAGGTTATTATCTAGCCTCAAGACAACGGACGTTTGCTCATTGTTTGGTCGCGCAATGTCTTTGACCGTGAAGTCGTAAACGGAGCTAAAGATAGGAAATAGAGCACTGTACGGCTTCATGGTTAATCAGACAAAGAACAAAACACAGTGAGCTGGTCAATCACGCAGAACCGTCTTGACCGAGAAATGATGTATGATGTGTTCTACAAGGCTCGGCGGCTAGCGGCGTACTACTGCTCAGCCACACGATTCTGTCATCACCTCCACTACTTCAACACCGCGCAGTCTCCCCGCATACACCGTCGACAGTCCAACGAGGTCAAGATGGGCTTCAGTCTCAACAACCCGCTGCCCTCGTCGATGAGGAGTGAGTGTCTTATCGACTACCGGTGACGTCGCTGACAGCTCTCAGGCGAGTGCAGGAAAACGGGCAAGATCCTGGCCTCCTTTGTCGACCCGCGACAGTCGTTCGGACCGGACAAGATCATCCCGCCGTCTGTCCTTGCCAATGCAAAGGTTTGTCTCTTCCCGCAATCCACCACGCACTAACACCCCCAGGGCCTCGCCATCCTCACAGTCTTCAAAGCCGGCTTCCTCGGCACAGCGCGATTCGGCTCGGGCGTCGTCGTTGCGCGCCTCGCGGACGGATCGTGGTCGGCGCCCTCGGCCATCGGCACCATCGGCGGCGGCTTCGGCGGGCAGATTGGCTTCGAGCTGACCGACTTTGTCTTTATCCTGAACGACGCCTCGGCAGTGCGCACCTTCGCGCAGGCGGGCTCGCTGACACTGGGTGGGAACGTCTCGATTGCCGCGGGGCCCGTCGGTCGCAACGCGGAAGCTGCCGGAGTGGCCAGTCTGAAGGGCGTCGCGGGCGTTTTCAGCTACAGCAAGACAAAGGGCCTGTTCGCGGGCGTCAGTCTGGAGGGCAGCGGCCTGATTGAGAGGCGAGACGCAAACGAGAAGCTGTACGGGCGGCGCTGGACTGCGCGAGAGCTGCTGAGCGGCCAGGTCCCCCCACCACCCGCCGCCGAGCCGCTCCTGCGCGTGCTCAACTCGAGAGTCTTCTCCGGCGTCGGTGGCGCAGCAGCAGCGGACGACCGGATGTATAATGATATCCCCGTTTACGACGACTCGCACGATAATGTGGTCTGGCAGGGCCGCCGCGGCTCGGCCATGGGCGAGGGCGTACGACGAGACCGCACCGGCTCGCTTGGGCAGGGCAGTCAAGCGGGCGCCGACGAGTACGAGTACCGCGACCGCCCCCAGCGCACCTCGACGTGGGCAGACGACGTGTACGACCGGCAGCCCAACACGGGCGGGGGCATCAACCGCTCCTTCTCGACGCGCGCGAATCCCAACGAGACGTTCGACACCCTGCAGAACCGCGGCCGTTCCTCGACGTTCGGCGACGACTACTCGTACAGCGACCGCGCGAAGCCTGGACGACCGTCTGCGCCGAAGCCGGTATTTGGACAGAAGAAGGCTGCTCTGGGCACTGATCAGGCGATTGCAAAGTTCACATTCGACCCAGACCAGCCCGGCGACCTCGGTTTCAAGAAGGGCGAAGTCATCACGATATTGAAGAGAACAGACAACGAGACAGATTGGTGGACTGGACGGGTGGGCGACAGGGAGGGCATTTTCCCGAGGTACGTCTGATAAAACCACGCACTGATCTACACTAACTCGAACAGCAACTACGTCGAGACGGTGTAGCTTGACGTATGCATGTTTTGCTTTCGTTTGAAGATACCTTCAAGTCAGGCGTCTGGGCTTTTCAGATTCAATGTCAGATACCTACGTAGACCAACATATTCACATTCATTGCGGCTGATGACGTACTCCGGCGCTACCCCACAATTCCAGCTCCGAGGAACCGGCCCGATACATGTGGCAGGTTAGCACCCCACCTTCGATGAATGTCATCCCTGTCTATCTCTTATCAACGCCATATATGTACTGCCTGCCTCACTCTACATCACTTCTTCCTGACTACCCACCATGACGTCCTGGCAAGACACCGCGGCTGAGAAGCGAGAATCCATCGCCGCGCTCATCCCCCCCGAATGGCGCATCTCTAAACCACCAACCGTGAAAGAGCAGGTCGACGTCACAGACTACATCAAGCAGTACCTGTCCGCGGAAGAGCTGGCCGTGACCGAAAGCAACGCAGAGCAGATCGTCGAGAAGACTACATCGGGCTCGTGGACGGCGGAGAAAGTTGCGCGGGCTTTCTGCCATAGAGCGGCACTGGCGCATCAACTGGTACCTACCGGCGACATCTAGACGTGAGGGATGACTGATTGGTACAGCTTCACTGCCTGCATGAAATCTTCTTCGATGCCGCTATTGCCGACGCGAAGAGACTGGACGCTTACTTTGCAGAACACAAAAAACCAATCGGTCTCCTGCACGGCCTGCCTATCTCGCTGAAAGACCAATTCCATGTCAAGGATGTCGAGACAACAATGGGCTATGTAGGCTGGATCGGCACGTTCGAGGGCAAGAAGGGGACTGGCAAGGAAAAGGTCTTCGAGAGCGAGATGGTGCGCGAGCTGAGGGCAAGTGGGGCGGTGCTGTATTGCAAGACCAGTGTCCCGCACACGCTCATGTCTGGGGAGACGGTTAACAATATCGTGGGCTGGACGCTGAACCCAAAAAATCGCAATCTCTCCAGTGGAGGCAGTTCGGGTGGAGAGGGTGCCCTGATCGGAATTCGAGGCTGTACGTCAGTGTGTGTTGTAGTCAACGCTAATACTGACCTGCACAGCTCCAGTAGGGTTCGGCACCGACATTGGCGGCTCAATTCGCATCCCCGCCGCCTTCAACGGGCTATACGGGCTGCGTCCCTCGTCCGGCCGACTCCCCTACGAAGGCATGGCCAACTCCATGGACGGGCAAAACACAATTCTCTCCGTCGTCGGCCCCCTCGCCCCAACCGCGTCCTCTCTGCGCCTCGTCACCAAAGCCCTCCTCTCGCAGCAGCCGTGGCTTCACGATCCACTCGTGCACGAACTGCCCTGGCGAAGCGACCACGAAAACTCCATCCAGCAACTCCTCCACTTCATCGGCGAAACCGTCCCAGCGGAGAAAAAACTCACCTTCGGCATCCTCTCCACTGACGGCGTTGTCTCACCCACACCACCCGTCCGCCGCGCACTGGACATTGTATCCCACGCCCTCAGCGCAGCAGGCCACTCCGTCGTCCCCTGGACACCCCCGTCGCACAAAACGCTCAACGACACGGGGTTCAGGTCCTGGCTCTTCGACGGCGGCAAAGACGTGCGCACCGCCTTCTCGCTGTCGAACGAGCCCATGTCGTCCCAGATATCCCTCTACTCCACCACGCACCCGGAATACACTGCCACAGACATCGCAGCAACCAACGTGGCACTCCGCGCGCTGAAAAAAGAACACCTCGACTACTGGATCAGCACTGCAAAATCTACCGGCCGGCCTGTCGACGCGGTGATCAGTCCTGTGGCCCCGTGGCCGGCTGCTAGGGAGGCGCGGTACAAGTACTACGGCTACACGATGTGGGTGAATGCGTTGGATTACACGGCGGTGGCGTTTCCGGTTACGCGGGTTGATGCGGGGGTTGATGTGGTGGCTGCGGAGTTCAAGCCGGTGGATGAGCGGGATGCTGAGATACAGGGTGACTGTAAGTTGATTCGTGGTTGTAAGTGTGGCGCTGACGATACTAGATGATCCGCAAATTTACGACGGCGCCCATGTCGGTCTGCAGGTTGTGGGGCGCAGACTGCAGGAGGAGAAGATTCTGGCGGTTGCTGAGTATATTGGGAAACTGATTGGGGTGTAGTGGTCTCGATGCGGTGTTTTGTCGATTCCGTACGTCCCGCAGTATGTAAGCTCGACACGTCAATTCAACTTATTCTGCAATGGAAGACTCAACACGACACGCAAGAGCCAGGATTGACGATTCTCGCAGCAGTCGGTTGGATGACAGCAGCGACACGTGATGGAAGATGAGATACTCGGTGAGTGGGTAGCGTGGCCAGACCGTGTCTGATGGGTCTTGCTCTGCTGTCAGTTGCGCTGGCAAAGCTGCTGATCCTGGACAAGTGACGACCCACCTCGACGCTGAAAGAGTACGACGGTTCTTCATGAGGTACGTCCCCGGTCAGCGATTCGTCCCGCACCCGCACAGCACCATCGAAATCAGGCATAGTGGGTTGACTAACGTGCTGCAGGAGCGTCGCCGTACCAGCTAGCGCCAGGGGTTCGCGGCGAGAGCGAGTCATCCGAAGACGATGCAGGGAACGTGTACCGGCTCACCAAGGGCGGCTGAAGAGGGTCGAGGGCGGTATGGACAGGACGAGATGATAGGCGATGCAGCGTTGTTGTTGGAGGGGATGAAGGGCCGGCATGTCTAGCGCTCCCGCGGCTGCACAGATGGCTTGGCGCGCAAATCGCAGGGGAGCTCTGCACGGCGGGACCGCGAGCGAACAACTTAGGGGCTGCAATTTCGTGCCAAGCAGCGAACCATCTCATCCACCGCGTCGCTCCTTTCGCGTGGACTTGTTTTTTGTATTCCTGCCGTTCTCTGTTCCTGATTGACTGACTGATTGACTGATTGACTGATTTTTGTTACGCCGCAGACGATGCGGTAGCGCTCCGAGCACAGCATATGCAGGGCGCTTGAAACGCAGTACCCTGAATGCGTTTGGACTGGCATCATGGGCGAAGCTGACATGGGCACCCCGCGCTCGACCGCCGACCCGCCGCTGCTGAAGGCGCCCAAGGACAAAAACTGCCCCTTCTGTGGCCAGGCCTTTACCTCGAGCTCGCTGGGCCGCCACCTCGACCTGTACATTCGCCCCAAGAACCCAAAGGCCGCCGACGGCATCCACCTGGTCGACGAGATCCGCAAGCTGCGTGGCGGCATCACGAGACGGCAGGCCAAGGGCAGCATCTCGAAAAAAGACGATGGCGGCGAGTGCACGCCCTTGCACGCCAAGCACAGCGTGGCCAGTGAAGGCTCGTCGACGCTGGTGCAGAGTCCTGACGACGACGACGACGAGGGGCTGGCCATCGACCTGGGCAAGACGCGGGGCCAGTTCAAGGACGTGAGCTGGGGGACCAGCAACCGCCAGCTGTCACGTGCCCTGGCAAAGGCGCCTGAGATGCGGCGAGATGCGTCGCGGCAGATGCGTAAGCAGGACCTGGACCAGCGCCAGCGCCATGGCGACGACGTGGAGACGGCCAAAGCAGCCGAGATGGCGTTGAGGGAGTTGTTGAAGAGCGTGCGCGAGGCCAAGTAAGTGACGATGACGATGACGTCCTCCTTCCTATCCCAACTAACCCCCCCAGCCTCAAGGCAACCGGCTGCGGCCTCTTCGAATTCGACCCATACACGCTCAACTTCCCCTCACTATGCCTGCACATCCTGCCCGCCCCCTCGACCCTCTTCTCGCCCACGCCCTTCCCCACCGCCGAGTCGTGGTCCATTGCACCCCCCGGCCAGAAGCAGCTCGACGCCCTCAACCGCTGCGTGCGTGAGCGCCTCCTTGCCCACCAGCGCCAGCGCCAGATCAACCAGGTCTACCCAGCCGGCGGCCACTCCAACCCCCCCTCTGCTGCCAACTCGCCGCTGCCCACGC
>SATZ01000555.1:0-22914 GCA_004335205.1 Ascochyta viciae-villosae | reverse complement strand
ACTTAAAAGGCGCTAAAGTAGTAGGCGCTAGACTGCTTAAAAAGGCGCTAAAACTAGGTAGGAGAAGGGTGCTAGACTACTTAAAAGGCGCTAAAAGAAAGACAGGCTAGTACTCTAAAGCCTAAAAGAAGGTAGAATACTTAGTATACTAATGTTTAGCAGCTAGTTTATACTTAAAAGAGCGCGTAGGTAAGGCTAATCTATACTTAGAAACAGGCACTTGCTACCTGCGTAAGAAGAGGATAGAGACTAAAAAAAAAAGCTTTAACAGCTAGAGCTATTACTTAGTTAAGAGATAGCTTACTAAACTAGGTAAAGAATTGTGCAACCTTTAGCAATAGTAGCTAACTACTATACTAAATAAAGGCAGAAGCCTAAAAGAAAAGCTTAGTTTTAAGCTGTTAGGTCTGCTATTATATAAAGCAGACATTACAAGCACAAAAGGAAATAATCTAGAAAGCTAATATATTTAAGAAGGAGTAAATAAAATAGCAGACTAAGAGCTATAAGAGGGCAGAGATAGCTACCTACTTATAGTAGGTAGGCCTAAGCTCCTAAGTAGCTAGTAAAAGAAGGCCTAAGGCTCTTAGTGCTAAGTAAAAGGAGAATAAAAGGAAGCAGCTAAGGTAAAAGGCACCTACTAGTAGGTTGTACTATCTTATCTTAGCAAAATCTCTAATATACACGTTGCTCTTAGGATACTATAACTAAACTAATCCTACTGTTAAAGCATACCTAACCTAGCTATTACTAGCTTACATTAGTTAAACCTCTGTTAAGCTAGGTAAGATTACTGTTAGGCTTACTTGCTCTTCTTATATAAGTTCTAAACAACTTTAGGTACAACTTTTATATTATAGAGTTTATATAGTAGAAAAAATCTTAGAGGTTAGTTTTTTATATAGAAATCTAGGAAGATATGCACAGCGCTATACAAACTATAAACTTTAATTCTATATTAACTGCTACTAGGTTTTCTCTACAGTTTCTTAACTACTGTACTATTTGCTTTTTTACTCTCTTCTCTTTCTCCTTCTCTTTTCTAGTTACTAGCAGCTATACAGCACCTATAGATTAGATTAGCTTAAAGAACTTTTACTTATTTGTAAGAAAAGGGTATATATTAGAACTTCTGCTATAGTTAGATAGTACAACCTACTAGCAGTGCTTATCTAACTTAGCAGAATCTATCCTGCTAACTTTTACTTTACTTTTAGAGCATAGGCCTTCTTCTACTTCTAGCCTAGGAGCCTAGAACTACCTACTATAAGTAGGTAGCTATCTCTGCCCTCTTATAGCTCTTTGTCTGCTATTTTATTCACTTCTTCTTAAATATATTAGTATTCTAGATTACTTTCTTTTGTGCTTGTAAAGTCTGCCTTATAGAAAGAAAGCATACTTAATACACCTAGGTAACCTAGTTTACTAAGTTCTAGAGGAGACAACTAACAACCTTTTAAAAAGTAACTAAGAAGGCAGTAGATAACTACTAGCCTAGGAGCTAAGCAGAGATGCTGTTCTTAACACAGAATACTTCTATAATAAGAGACTTCTCTAGCTTTAGAATAAGATGCTTAAAGTTATTAACTACCTTTAGTATTATATTATGTAGTATCTAGATCTATTATAGCTTTCTAAAGCTATAGGTAAGTGTATAGTAGTAAGTATTATCTATAAGCCTTTTTAACGCTCTAAGATACTGCCTATAGGCATAGCCTAAGTCCTTTTAGATAGTAACAAAGACTACCCTTTAGTTAACCCTATAGATAATAAACTAGACCTAGAAGAGCTTAAGCATGTTCCTGTAGAGCTATACTACAAGTAGTTTATATTTAGTAAACACTAGTCTAGTGTATTAGCACTATATTAGGACTATAATTACTCTATTAATATTAAGCTAGAAAGTAAGATACTAAACATGCCTATATATAACCTCTCTAGGAAGAAGCTAGAAATACTACAGGCCTACCTTAATACAGCGCAAGAGAAGAGTTAGATCTACCTAAGTAAGTCCTCTACTAAGGCACTTATCCTGTTTATGCTAAAGGCTAATAGTACACTATAACTTTGCATAGATTATAAGAGCCTTAACAAGAATACTATTAAGAACTAGTATCCTATTCTTCTTGTAAATAAGATGCTAGATAGGCTATTAAAAGCTGCTATCTTCTCTAAGCTAGATCTACGTAATACCTATTATAGGCTCTAGATTAAGAAAGGTAATAAGTAGAAAACAGCTTTTAAGACTAGGTATAGTTATTTTAAGTACCTAGTTATGCCTTTTAGATTAGTAGACGCTCTAGCAATGTTCTAATCCTATATCTAGAGAGCTCTAGGAGGCCTTATAGACTGCACCTGTATAGTGTACCTAGATAATATCCTTATATACTTAGAGCATAAGGAGGATTATTAGGCCTACGTTAAGGAGATCCTAGATTAACTTGTTAAATAGGGGTTGTTCTATAAGGCAAGCAAATGCTTATTTCTAACAAAGTTAGTTAGGTTCCTAGGCTTAATTATTATGCCTAGTAGAGTAGTTATAGATCCTGTCTACGTGTAAACAATCTAAGAGTAGCCTAAGCCTAAGAGGTATAAGAATATCTAAGTATTTCTTAGCTTTGCTAACTTTTACTAAAGATTTATCTTTAATTACTCTAGGATTGTCTGCTTATTAGTAGACTATATAACTTCTGCCTAGAGGCTAGAGTTAGAGCTAGGAAGCTCTACTTCTATAAAGGGGGGGAAGAAAACGCTAGCAAAAACCTAAAAAGGTCTAATAAGATAGTATAAACTATAGAGTTAGCTAAAGGAAGTATACTAGGCTTTTCTTACTATTAGAAAGAAGTTTACTAAAGCACTTGTGCTACAGCACTTTAACCCTGCTAAGCTAATTATAGTTCTTACTAACGCGTTAGACTTTGCTATAGCTGCTATACTGCTGTAACTGCAATTGTTAAGAATACTAATAGAACAACACTAGAAGCTAGTAGTGTTCTAGAGTAGGAAGTTCTAAGGCCTATTAATTAGATAGCATACTTATAATAAGGAATTAGCTGCAATTATTAAAGCATTTAGGTAGTAGTAATATTACCTTAAGTATGCCCTGTTAACAGTCTAAGTACTCTTTAATTATAACAACCTGCAGTACTTTATAACTTTAAAGAAGCTCTCTCCTAAGTCAGCATACTAGGCAGAGGAGCTAGCTAGGTACAACTTTAAAGTTAAGTATAAGCCTAAACTAGAGAACTCTATAGACAGCCTTTTAAGGCGTCTAGATTATATAAAGAGACTAGTTATTAGGAAGCAGTAGGCACTACGTAATGCTATGCTACTAACGCTCTAACAAAAGCTTTAAATATAGACTATCTAGAAGTCTAAGGCTTAAGACATTAAATAGGTAAATAGAGTAATAGGTAGCCTTAGTAGAGGTCTTAAGAGATCCTAGCAACTCTCTAAAACTACTTCTAAGGAATTCTACCTACTAATAGGTACTAGAGATATGTCTCTCTTAGCTTTTAACTAGCTATCTATAGGCTATAACAGCTAGAGTTAATCTAAATTATTTAAAGCTTAGGAACCTAGGTTTAATATTATAGAGGCTCTCCTTTATAACCTTAATAGATAAGTTAGGTTACTTACTTACCTTATAAATAATACTGCGTAAGGCAAATTTGTATATACCCTAGATACTCTAAAACACCTAACTAACTACATTAGATAGGTTTAGGAGTAGAACACTGCTTATAAGTTGCTAACAAGCTAGGAAGTAAGTAGAGTAGCTACAAGTTACTACTACTAGGAAGTTAACTCTAGTAGGATTCTGCGTAGGAGTAGGAAAGTGTAGATTCTTTAAAATATAACTCTTTACTAAACTATTCTTATAAAGAACTATAATAACTCTATAAGAGGTTACTATAGCTATAAGAAGACTACTTAGCTATTAAAATAAAAGTACTATTAGCTAAACCTAAAGAAGAATGTATATAAGTACGTTTAGCGTTATATAGTATGCTAACTAAATAAGATCTACAGGTATAAGCTATAGAGGCTACTAGTCCTACTTCTAGTACTTAATATACCCTAGCAGTATTACTCTCTAGACTTTATAATAGACCTACTAATGTTAAAGAATAACTAAGGGAATAAGTATAACTTAATCCTAGTCTTAGTTAATAGGTTTAGTAAGTATGTCTAGTACCTACCTGTAACTAAGATAGTTATATCCTAGAGAGTAGCTAAACTACTGCTTAAGCAGTGCTTTCTTAAACATAGTCTTTTTAATACTCTAATATTAGACTATAAGTAAGTATTTACTAGCTAATTCTAGTCTAATATCTACTATTATTTAAAGATTAACTATTGCCTTAGTACAGCCTTTTACCTACAGACTAATAGACAGATAGAACACTAAAACTAAGAGTTAGAAACCTACCTGCGTATCTACATAAACTACTAATAGAACAACTAGGTAGACTTATTACTATACGTAGAGTACGTATACAACTTAAAAGCTTACTTAGCATATAGAGAATCCTCTATTAAGGTAGTATATAGAATTAACCTTTAGAGCTTTAATAGGGTTCTAAATAAGCACTAGCTACACTGCCCTCTAGAAGCCTAGGTAGATAGTAGAAAAGTACTAGACTTCTGCTAGCAGGTAATTAAATAGCTAGAGCAGTAGCACAACCTATAGGTAGTAGTAAAGAATAGCTTAGAGTATGCCTAGAAGAGTAATTCTTGTTAGTATAATACTAAGCAGGTAGATAGACACTTTGCTAAAAGTAAGTAAGTGCTGCTCTAAGCAAAGAACCTAACAACTAGCTAACTATCTAAGAAGTTTAATGCCTATTACCTAGGTCTCTTTACTATTATAAAGAAGGTTAGGAAGCTAGCTTATAAGCTAGACCTACTACTATTAATAGACAGAGTGCACCTAGTGTTTAATATATTATTACTTAAGCTATAGAGAGAACTCTTTGTAGAAAAAGAGTTCTAGCTAGGTTCTACACAGATTCTAGAAGATACTCTCCTAGTAAAGAGGTATAAAGTTAAAAGGATTCTATAGTACTATAACACTTAAGTCTATAGACAAGAGTACCTAGTAAAGTAGCTAGGTTAGCTAAATAAGAAAGCTACCTAGAAGCTACTAGAGAACCTTAACTACTATAAGGAAATCCTTAAAGAGTACCTTAAAATAATAACTAATGTAATATAGTAATTTACTTACAAATACAAGACTAAGTTTAAGTAAAGTTAAAGTAATCTAAACCTGCCTTAGTAGAAGAAAGGTTACCTAAGAAAATTCTAGGATAATACTTATACTATAAAACTGTAGACAATATATTAACCTAGAGTTACTATCCTAAGGCTGTAGATTAGCCTAGTAACTATCTAAGGTAGAGGACAAGGGTTTTAAGAGCATTAGAGTAGGCACAGATTTTTATATAGTTATTTGCATTTAATCTATTACTATATATTATCTAAAAGAGTAACTTAAAATATATAGAGAAGACCTTATAAGCCTCTAGTAGAGCTAAGCTTAAAGTCTAGACTACCTTAATAATAACGCTTAGAAGTCTTCTAAACTACAGACTTAGTTAGAAAAACTGTTAACTGCTAGAAGAGAGTAGCTAGAGCATTATTAGTAGAAGGTATATTAGTACTATAGTAGTACTAACACTTCTCTACACTTTTAGTAGCATTATTCTACTAGAACACGCGCTTAACATCTACGTTAATAACTATATTAGAGGCTGCCTTTTTACTAATAGTACCTAAGGCTGCCTATATAAGTTAGCTATGTTAGAAGTAAGAAAAGTTAGGAAAATTTATATTAAAGCGCTGTAGGTTATACTCCTATAAAACCTAGCAAGCTTTATTATAGTCTACTAGACCTAAACCTAAGTTCTTTATATAGCGTTAGACAGCAGCCTTATAGGTTATAGCACTAATATAGCAGGCTTTAGTATAGTTAAAAGCAGTTTGCTAGTAGTACTAAGTTGCAGCTAGAACGTTATCTTTAGTTACAGCATTACCTTATTAAGTAGTCTTCTTATTTATCTTGCGTTTAGCTTACTTAATAAGGAAGTTAAGCATGTTAATAGCATAGTAGAAGTAAAGTGTAATCTATACAGATTAGCGTTAAGCAGACAACAAAGAGAGTTCTAGACTTATCTTAACACATCTACTAGTGTTACTGCCTAAGCATCTAGAGTACATGCTAAAGTTATTCTTATATATACAGAACTCCTTAAAATACTTAAAAACCTATATAAACAACTTAATTATTCTATTAGAGTTAGAGCTAAACTTAGTAGATAGCTTAGTTACGCACCTGTAGCACTAGAACTAAGTAAAAAAAGGCTATAGAGCTATATTATTAGGCAACGCGTATATAAAGTCTAGTAACTTAGTATTATTAAGATGCAAAGTTAGGAAAGGCATAATTATAAGGCAATAGAGTAGAAAGTGTATAAGTGTAAGTAGAGTGCAAATAAAGAAGAAGAAGTTAAGGTATCTACTTTTTATATACTATAACACTCTTACCTTTATCTACTACCTTACTAACATCCTGCTACCTTACTGCCTACTTTCTAAATAGTTAAACGCCTAAAACTTTACATAGTTAGCAAGGAATAATGCGCACCTAATAGAACACTTGCTATATGTTTATAAAGCCCTAAGTTTAGAGTAAACAACAACTAAATATATATAAAGGCATAGCTAACACTATATAATTAGCAGATAGACTTGTATAATAGAATTAATTTAAATATAGAGTAATACCTAACATTGTTATAATAAGCTACCTATATATAGTGTGTTGCCTAAAGCCTACTTACGCAAAAGAAGGACAACTTTTAGGCACTAACTAGATACCTTATAAGGTACCTCTTAGGTAAAAAGTAATAATATATCTAGCTAAACTATTACAGCAGTTAAGCAAATAAGTCTACTCCTTTAGTAACTGTAGTTGTTTAGACTAAGAGAAATAATGCCTCTACAGAGCTTATAGATAAAGAGCCTAGACACTTAAGTAACCTATAGAGGACAAGTTATTAGAGAAAATAGCCTAGAGTAGTATATTACTGTACCTAACACTAGCTTTTAGGCAACTATAGTTTTTAGACTTAGAGCAGTAGTACTTTATAAAGACTGTAGTGTAGTAATAAGTATCTTATAAAGAGAACTTGCTATAATTACTATATAGTTTATACTGTATCTTCCTTTTACTATACTTCTAGAGGTTAAGGCTACTAGACTAAGAGCACTAGATCTTTAAAGGGACTAGAGTAAGACTATAGACACTCTACAAGGTAGTACTAGCTAAATACTTATTTAGTAATCTACTAGACTATTACCTAACTTTCTAACAGTCTTAACTACAGGTTCTAGAGTCTTTAATTCTAATAGATTTAAAGGTAAGGTTACCTAGCAAGTAGTAAACTAGTGCTAGCTGCACTTTGTAGAGAGTTGTTTGTGCTAACATAATTAATAGATTTAAACACCTACTAATAAGTAAACTAGCTTTCTTTTAACTATTTTCCTCTTATATTAGAGGTTCTTTTAGAGTTTAAACTAGCAAGTATTAGTATACAGAGTTTAGCAGTCTAGAACAAACTATAAGAAAAGAAGAAGCTATTATTAGAGGCTTTCTATCTTAGGCATACTAACTCTTAGGAACACTTTAGAGCAACTATAGTTACTTCTTAGAGCCTACACACACGTATATATTCCTTTAAATCCTTAGAAGCTTAACCTCTAAGGATTTGTCTCTTATCTTATTTAATACTATACGTTTTTGTCCTATCTCTTGCCTGCCTGCAGTGCCCTTACATATATTATTGCAAAAATATACTGCTTTCTATAGTCTATTAAGACTACATTCTTGCTAGCTTAAATTAAGCTTTATATCTACTATTACTATAATAGCTAGAGTTTCTCTTATAACCTTAGGGTTTGTAGAAACAGTAACTATTAGAGTAATAAAGTAAGATAAAGCTATTTAAAGCTAAGCTTATTTACTATTTTTTCTACTCTATATATTAGTATAAGAGTATTTAAAGAAGAATAGCTAAACATAAAGAGAGATTGCTACTACTAAGCTATTAAGCTAGTAGATTATTAGTAAGCTTATGTAAGTACATTCTCTTATTACTAGAGTAAAATTTCTAGACTTAGGCCTAGTAGAAGTACTATATATTAAGTCTTTAAGCTTACTAGCAATTATTTAAACTTAATCTACTTATAGAGTAATTAAGTATCTCTCTTTTTAGTAACTAGCACTTTAGGAGAAAGCTAGTACTATACTATATTTACTAGGGTAAAGTTCCTAGATATAGAGTTATTATACTCTATTTAGGCCTAGTAATTAAGTTATATAGTAGGGTAAAATCCCTAGTCTTAAGCCTACTATATTTGTTTTGCTAAGGTAAAATTCCTAGATATAGAGTTATTAGACTCTATTTAGGCCTAGCATATATATTTAAAGGAGATTAGTAAGCTGCTTATAAAGAGAAATCTTAGGTAGTAAGTCCTATTAGGCAACTCTAAAGACTAGTAATAGAAACTAGCTAGATTTACTCTAACCTTATAAGAGAAATCTTAGGTAGTAAGTTCTTTAGGCAACTCTAAAGACTAGTAATAGAAACTAGCTAGATTTACTCTAATTAAAGGAAAATCTCAGGTATTAAGACCTAAATTAATTAGGCAACCCTAAAGACTAGTAATAGAAACTAGCTAGATTATTCCTAAGTTTAAAAAGTAGTAAGACCTATTATAAGTATTATATAGGCAGCTTCTATATATAAGACCTATTATAAGGTTTAAATAGGCTTTATAGTTTTAGGCTTACTTAGCTAGTATAAAGTTTTATAACTAGCTGTTAATCTCTTGTTTATAGATATAAGACCTACTAGAAGTTATTAAGTAGGCTTTTAAGTTTATTAGTAGGATAAAATTCCTAGTCTTAGGCCTACTACATTTTATTACTAGAGTAGAATTCCTAGACTAGAGTCGTTGTTCTCTATTAGGCCTAGCAAATATTTATAATTACTAAGAGAGTATTCTATTTAATAGATTCCCTAGAGTAAGGTTATTATTTTACTATTAGGCTTAGTAATTTGTTTAAAACTAGAATAAGCTATAGACTTATTACTAGTACTAGATATAAGACCTATTAAAAGTTATTAAATAGGTATTCTAATACGTTTTCTATTAGAGTAAAATCCTAGTCTTAGGCCTAATAGAACATAATAGTAGTATTATAAAACTACTACACTATAATAGAAACTAGAGTAAAAGCCTTTATTTTAAGGCCTAGTTTTCTAGTTGTTTACTAGGATAAAAGCATTTAATTTAAAACCTAGTAAACTGTTTATTAAGCTAGGGTAAAAGCCTTTATTTAAGGCCTAGCTATTTGTAGATTAACAAGAGCAATTGCCTAAGCCTAGTTAGTTAATAATTTATACTAGAAGTAAAAGCAATTATAGAGTTATTATACTCTATACTTTCTAGTATTTTATACCTACCTTAGATCTCTTCTATAGATTAAGAGGGTGAAATTTATATCTCTTTATACTCTATATAAGAGATAGTTTACTAGTTATACTAGTAAGATAACTACTTAAAGAATAGAGTAGTTATAAAGAAGATAACTCTTCTTCTTCTTCTTCTTATAGTAGAGATATAGAAATGTCTATGCCTACTAATAAAACATCTATTAGTAATAGTAATATTACATGCTATTACTGTAATAAGAAAGGACATATAATGTCTAAATGTTTAAAGAAGAAAGAAGATAGATCTAAGAAAACTTTATAGATCTAAGAGTTAATTCTTAAGAAGACTTAATTAAATTAATTAAGCTTCTAATTAGAAAGACTTAGAATAAAGCATCTAAATTGCTAAAAGCTTATTCTAAGCTATACTTAAATTCTAAGAGGATCTAAATTGCTTTACTCTAGAATTTAGTATAATAAGTCTAAATTGCTATTAAAGATATAGAGTTTCTAAATTGTTTATATAACCTATATCTTATCTAATAAAGATTAAGGGGGTGTGTAGAGTTATAAGACTTTCTTCGTATAATCTTTATTAGATAGTTTTCTTTTTAGGAATAGTTATTACCTAAAAAGGTAACTTAAGCTATTTAGCCTAAATATATACATATTAGGCCTAAATACAGGTACTTTCCTAATTAGGTTTAGCTCTTACCTAATCTAGTAAAGTATAATCTAAAGAATGCCTAACTAAAGAGTGTTAGAAAGCTGTGCTTATTATAGCTATAGCTTTACTAGATCTAGAGTTAGCTTTCTTACTATAAATAGCTTAAGGACATGTTGCCTTTACTAGTAGGTTACATATACACCTACGTAATATGCTAGTAGGTTGCGTAATTGCCTACGCAATCTGCTTAGAAATCTACTCTTAATTTCTAAGCATCTATTTGTAATAACTATTCTAGATCCTTCTAATTTGTAATAGAGAGAACAGAAGTAGAGTATAAATACTACTTACTTTCTTCCTCTCTTAGTTCTGTACCTAGCATTTAATATAATAACTTATTTATTATATTATCTTATTATAACTATATTTACTTCTCTTGCCTCTTTAGGCTATACGCTTCCTATTTTAGAAATACCTAGTCTAGTTAGTCTAGGTCTTCTAGATTAGAGAAGAAAGTAGTCTATTCTTTTATTTCCCCCCTACTTTCTTTACAGAAACTAGAGAGAGTAGTTATTAGAGGCTTTTTACCTTAGGTATACTAACCTTTAAAAATACCTTAGGGTAACTATAGTTACTTCTTAGAGCCTATACACACGTATATATTCCTCTAAATCCTTAGAAGCTTAACTTCTAAGAATTTGTTTTTTATTTTATTTAATACTATACCTTTAATTCTATCTTTTACCTACTTGTAGTGCTCTTATAATTTAAATCCTTTATACTCTCTCTTAGAAAAGGCAGTTAAGAGATATCTAATTTTTTCTATACCTATTATAATAGTTAGAAATTAACGTTGCTAACGTGCTACTAGCAATAACAACACACTAGGCTTACAACAGCCTAGCTCTAGTAGCAACCTAACAGATGCCTAGAGGTATTCTATATATAATGTAATAGTAAACTTGTTACTACTAAGCATGCTCTAGGTTAAGACAACGCCTAGTATATTTAATAACTTAGCGTTAGGTCCTACTAAACTAGGAGATTAATAGGCTTATAGCCTTACTAGCTCTCTAATAGATATACTATCCTATCTAAGTAGAATAAACCTAGTAATTAGTTTAAATACAAACTTTCTAGCTGCTACTAGAGCACTCTAGGTTAAACCTGTAGCTATCTTAACTATAGGCTAGCCTTTATTTATTAAGCAACTCCTTAAGAACCTTTTTTAGGCAGAACTTGCTAAAGCTACTAAGGCTAAACTAGCTATTAAAAGAAACTAGATTAACTAAGCCTTATAAGCCCTAGGCTTAACACAAGGCAGGAACTAGCTAGAACCTACTTAGCTAGCGTTTAATAAGGCTAGAAAGATTATCTAAGTGTTAAATAACATTTAACCTAAACCTAAGCTAGGTACTAAGAGTAGAGCTCTATCCCTCTAGTAAGTACACTAGTAGATTAAGGACATTAAAACAGCCTTCTAATACGCCTAAGTACTAGAAGACTTTATTATAAGAACATACTAGGCTATAGGTACTATTTAGTTTAGCATCTATTATAAACTAATCTAGTAATAGATTAACTAGGAATCTATCTAATTATAGTCTAACCTTAAGGCAGAAGAGAAGCAACTTATATAAGACTCTGTCCTTACTAAGTATAAAAACTATACTAAGTTCTTTAATATTAAGTAGAAAGAAGGTAATACAGTTAACACCTTTCTAATGCTATTAAATTACTAGAAGTTACTACTACTACACAGCTTCTTTAAGTTTAATAATAGTACTAAAGACTATAACTTTAAAATTACTTTTATATAGTCTAAAACCCTACCTTACCTCTAGCAGGAAATCTAGCGTAACAGCAGCCTAGATAATATCTAGTAATAGTAGGAGTTTAAACAAGCTCTCTATAACATAGAAACAACAGCCTATCCTATAGTTACTTATAAGAGTAATAATACTAACTATAGTAAGAGATATACTATATCTCTTAATTAGAAGGAGAATAAGAGATATGCTAGATGCAGAAGTATACTATCCTATAGCTAAAGTAACAGTACCTTAGTAGCTACCTAATCTAATAATAGTAACAAGAGCTAAATATAAACTAAGACTAGAGCAGCTAAAAGAGTTACTAGAAAAACTGTAGTAGCTATAACTTCTACTATAAAGAAAGTAATAACAGAAACTTCTAGTTATTAGGAGAGTTAGGAAAAGAGAAGCCCTAGTTGCTAACCTATTCTAACTACAACTAGGGCCTAAAACTAGAGGAAAATAAACTTATATTATAGTTACTAAATCTCTTTAGAACTTTAATAGGTCTCTAATACTGCTCTAAGCCCTCTATAACTTAAAAGCAGAGCTAAACCTTATTAGCTAGTAAGTAGTAGATAATTTCTACCTAGAATATAAATTGTTCTATTAAAGGCTAGTAGCTATATTTCTTAATAGCAACTACCTGAACATCTAATAACTCTATAATCTAACTATTAATTACCTAAACAGTAATAGTATAGTTAAATCTATAGAACTATAAAAGTTCTAGTTAGCTGCCTTTAAGAGATACAACCTAGTACTAGGCTACTTATAGTTAGTATCTGCTAACTTATATATCTGCTCCTCTAAAGGCATATATAAGTAGTTCTTTAACAATATAAAAAGAGTACACCTTACTACTACATAGAATCTATTCTACTCTATAAAACTAGAAGAAAGAGTATACTTAATATACTTAGGTAACCTAGTCTACTAAGTTCTAGAAGAGATAATTAACAACCTTTTAGGAGGTAACTAGAAGAGCAGAGAATAACTATTAGCCTAGAGGCTAAGTAGAAACACTATTTTTAACATAGAATACTTCTATAATAAGAGACTTTTCTAGCTTTAGAAAAAAATGCTTAAAGTTATTAACTACCTTTAGTATTATATTATACAGTACCTAAATCTATTATAGCTTCCTAAAGCTACAGGTAAGTATATAGTAGTAAGTATTATTTATAAGCTCTCTTAACGCTCTAAGATGCTGCCTACAGGTATAGCCTAAGTTCTTCTAGATAGTAATAAAGACTACTCTTTAGTTAACTCTGTAGATAATAAACTAGACTTAGAAGAGCTTAAGTATATTTCTTTAAAGCTATAATATAAGTAGTTTATATTTAGCAAATACTAGTCTAGTAGATTAGCACTATATTAGGATTATAATTACTCTATTAATATTAAGCTAGAGAGTAAGATACTAAATATGCCTATCTATAACCTCTTTAGAAAGAAGCTAGAAATACTACAGGCCTACCTTAATACAGCATAAAAAAAGAGTTAGATCTGCTTAAGTAAGTTCTCTGCTAGAGTATCTATTCTATTTATACTAAAGGCTAATAGTACACTATAACTTTGTATAAATTATAAGAGCTTTAATAAGGTTACTATTAAAACTAGCATTCTATGTCTCTTATAAATAAGACGCGAAACAGGCTATTAAAAGCTGCTATCTTCTCTAAGCTAGATCTACGTAATGCCTATTATAGGCTCTAGATTAAGAAAGGCAATAAGTAAAAGACAGCTTTTAAGACTAGGTATAGTTATTTTAAGTACCTAGTTATACCTTTTAGATACGCTAGCAAATAGGTACAGCCTACTAAGGTGTATAGTAGGTATAGAGGAGAGGCTGCACAGACTAGTACTAGGTGTAGAGAAGAGGCTGTATAGACTAGTAGTAGGTGTAGAAGAGAGGCTGTATTAACTAGAAGTAAGGTTAGGATAGAGGCTGTATTAACTAGTAGTAGGTGTAAGGTAGAGTAGAGGGTACCTAAGAGGCACCTAACTGTAATAATTATATATAATATTACTTAGATCTCTTAGACCTCTTTCTTAGATCTCTTAGGTTTCTCTTAGATCTCTTAGATCTCCTAGATAAGATAAGAATTAATCTAATCTAACTAGCTAGGTCTCTCTTAGATCTCTTAGATCTCCTAGATAAGTTAAGAATTAATCTAATCTAACTAGCAGTCTTTCTAGATAAGTTAGATCCCTCTATTACGGTATTACCTAATGTACTTAACACCTACTACTAGTCTGTGCAGCTTCTATTCTACACCTACTCCTGCTATATATAGAGCCTGCTCTACACCTACTTTTACTATATATAGACTCTACTCTATACCTACCTCTACTACATATAGACTCTACCTAGCTCTAACTCTCTTAGTAGGAGGTTAGCGTAGGTAGGGTCTAGGTAGAGGTAAGGTACCTTACGTAACGTATCTAACCTCTACCTAGGCCGTACCTATTTACTAGCCTACTTTTAGATTAGTAAACGCTTTAGTAATATTCTAATTCTATATCTAGAGAGCTCTAGTAGGCTTTATAGACTGTACCTGCGTAGTATATCTAGATAACATACTTATATACTTAGAGTATAAGAAGGATTATTAAGCCTATATTAAAGAGATCTTAGATTAACTTATTAAATAAGGGTTGTTTTGTAAGGTAAGCAAATGCTTATTTATAACAAAGTTAGTTAAGTTTCTAGGCTTTATTATTACGCCTAGTAGAGTAGTTATAAATTCTGTCTACATGTAAACAATTTAAGAGTAGCCTAAGCCTAAGAGGTACAAGAATATCTAAGTATTTCCTAGCTTTACTAACTTTTACTAAAGATTTATCTTTAACTACTCTAGAATTATCTACCTGTTAGTAGACTATATTACTTCTGCCTAGAAGCTAGAGTTAGAGCTAAAAAGCTCTACTTTAATAAAGAGAGGGAAGAAAATACTAGTAAAAACCTAAAACAATCTAATAAGATAGTATAAACTATAGAGTTAGCTAGAAGAAGTATACTAGACTTTTCTTACTATTAGAAAGAAGTTTACTAAAGTACCTATACTGTAGCACTTTAACCCTGCTAAGCTAATTATAGTTCTTACTAATACGTTAGACTTTACTATAGCTGCTATACTACTATAACTATAATTGTTAAGAGTACTAATAGAACAACACTAGAAGCTAGTAGCGTTCTAAAGTAGAAAGTTCTAAGGCTTATTAATTAGATAATATACTTATAATAAGGAATTAGCTACAATTGTTAAGGTATTTAAGTTGTAGTAATATTACCTTAAGTATACTCTGTTAATAGTCTAAGTACTCTATAATTATAATAACCTACAGTACTTTATAACTACAAAGAAGCTCTCCTCTAAGTAAGCACACTAAGTAGAAAAGCTAGCTAGGTATAACTTTAAAGTTAAGTATAAGCCTAGACTAGAAAACTCTACAGACAGCCTCTTAAGTAGGCTAGTAAATAGGTATAGTCTAGGTAGGGGTTAGGTACGTTATGTAAAGTACTCTACCTCTACTTAGTACCTACCTACGCTAACCTCCTGCTAAGAGGGTAAGAGCTAGGCAAGGTCTATATATAGTAGAAGTAGTTGTAGAGCAGGCTCTATATATAGTAGGAGTAGGTGCAGAATAGAGCCTGTATAGACTAGTAGTAAGTATTAAGTATATTAGGTAATAGAGAGATCTAGCTTATCTAAAAGAACTGCTAGTTAGATTAGATTAATTCTTAACTTATCTAATAGATCTAAAAGATCTAAAAGATCTAAAAGATCTAAGAGATCTAAAAGATCTAAGAGAGATCTAGCTAGTTAGATTAGATTAATTCTTAACTTATCTAAAAGATCTAAGAGATCTAAGAGAGACCTAAGTAATACTATATATAATTATTACAGTTAGGTACTCTTTAGGTACCTTCTACTCTACTTAGTCTCTACTACTAGCCTATGCAGCTTCTATTCTGCCTCTACTCTTAGTTAATACAGCTCTTCTTCTACACCTACTACTAGTCTGTGCAGCCTCTCTCTTACCCCTACTACTAGTTTATATAGCTTCTCTTTTACCTCTACTATACTTTGTAGTATACTGTACCTATTTGCTAGTATACTCTTAAAGCGTCTAGATTATATAAAGAGACTAGTTATTAGAGAGTAGTAGGCACTATATAATACTATGCTACTAATACTCTAATAAAAGCTTTAAATATAGACTATTTAGAAGTCTAAGGCTTAAAATATTAAATAGGTAACTAAGGTAATAGGTAGCTCTAGTAAAGGTTCTAAGGGATTTTAGCAACTCTCTAAAACTGCCCCTAAGGAATTCTACCTACTAATAGGTACTAGAGATACATCTCTCTTAGCTCTTAACTAGCTATCTACAGGCTATAACAGCTAGAGTTAACCTAAATTATTTAAAGCTTAGGAACCTAGATTTAACATTATAGAGGCTCTTCTTTATAACCTTAACAAATATATTAGGTTACTTACTTACTTTATAAATAATGCTGTATAAAGTAAATCTATATACGCCCTAAACACTCTAGAATACCTAACTAACTATATTAAATAGGTTTAAGAGCAGAATACTGCTTATAAGTTACTAATAAGTTAGAAAGTAAGTAGAGCAGCTACAAGTTACTACTACTAGAAGGTTAACTCTAGTAGGATCCTATATAGAAGTAAGAGAGTATAGATTTCTTAAAATATAACTCTTTACTAAACTATCTTTGTAAAGAACTATAATAACTCTATAAGAGGTTAATATAGTTTTAAAAAGACTACCTAGCTATTAAAACAAAAGTACTATTAGCTAAACCTAAAGAAGAATATATATAAGTATATTTAGCGTAATATAGTATACTAACTAAATAAGATCTGCAGGCACAAGCTATAGAGGCTACTATTTCTACTCCTAGTACCTAATATACTCTAGTAGCATTACTCTCTAGACTTTGTAATAGACCTACTAATATTAAAGAATAACTAGAGGAATAAGTATAACTTAATTCTAGTTCTAGTTAATAGGTTTAGTAAGTACGTCTAGTACCTACCTGTAACTAAGATAGTTACGTTCTAGAGCATAGCTTAACTACTGCTTAAGCAGTGCTTTCTTAAATATAGTCCTCTTAATACTCTAATATTAGACTATAAGTTAGTGTTTACTAGCTAATTCTAGTTTAATATCTGCTATTATTTAAAGATTAACTATTACCTTAGTACAGCATTTTACCTATAGACTAATAGATAGATAGAATACTAAAACTAGAAGTTAGAAACTAACCTACGCATCTACATAAACTACTAACAAGATAACTACGTAGACTTATTATTATATACAGAGTATATATATAACTTAAAGGCTTACTTAGTATATAGAGAATCTTCTATTAAGGTAGTATATAGAATTAACTCTTAGAGCTTTAATAGAGTTCTAGATAAGCACTAGCTACACTATCCTCTAAAAGCCTAGGTAGATAGTAGAAAGGTACTAGACCTCTGCTAGCAGGTAATTAAGTAGCTAAAGCAGTAGTATAACCTATAGGTAGTAGTAAAGGATAGCTTAGAGTATGCCTAGAAGAGTAATTCTTGTTAGCATAACACTAAGTAGGTAGATAGACACTTTACTAAAGATAAGTAAGTGCTGCTCTAAGCAAAGAATCTAACAACTAGCTAACTATCTAAGCAGTTTAATGCCTATTACCTAGGTCCCTTTATAATTATAGAGAAGATTAGAAAGCTAGCTTATAAGCTAGACCTACTACTATTAATAAACAGAGTGCACCTAGTGTTTAATATATTATTACTTAACTATAGAGGGAACTCTTTATAGAAAAAAGGTTCTAGCTAGGTCCTATACTAATCCTAGAAGATACTCTTCTAGTAGAGAGGTATGAAGTTAAAGAGATTCTGTAGCACTGTAATACTTAAGTCTATAGGTAAGAGTACCTAGTAAAGTAGCTAGGTTAGCTAAATAAAGAAGCTATATAGGAGCTACTAGAGAATTATAACTACTGTAAGGAAATTCTTTATAAGTACCTTAAGATTATAACTAATATAACACAGTAACTAACTTATAAATATAAAGCTAAGTCTAAGTTAAGTTAGAATAATCTAAACCTACCTTAGTAAAAAGAAGGTTGCTTAAGGAAATCCTAGTATAATACTTATGCTATAAAACTATAGATAATATATTAACCTAGAGTTACTGTCCTAAGGCTGTAGATTAGCCTAGTAACTATCTAAGGTAGAAGATAAAGAGCTTAAGAGTATTAGAGTAGGCACAAACTTTTATATAGTTATTTATATTTAATCTATTACTATATATTATCTAAAAGAGCAGCCTAAAACAAATAGAAAAGACCTTTTAAGCTTTTAGTAGAGCTAAGCTTAAAGTCTAGACTACCTTAATAATAACACTTAGAAGTCTTCTAAACTATAGACTTAGTTAGAGAAACTATTAACTGCTAAAAAAGAGTAGCTAGAGCATTATTAGTAGAAGGTATATTAGTACTATAGTAGTACTAACGCTTCTTTACACTCTTAGTAGTACTATTCTACTAGAATATATACTTAATGTTTATGTTAATAACTATATTAGAGGCTGCTTTCTTGCTAATAGTACCTAAGGCTGCCTATATAAGTTAGCTATAGTAAAGGTAAGAAAGTTAAGAAACTTATATTAAAGCGCTGTAGGTTGTACTCTTGTAAAACCTAATAAGCTTTATTATAGTCTACTAGACTTAAACCTAAGTTCTTTATATAGTATTAGGTAGTAGTCTTATAGGTTATAGTACTAAGACAGTAGGCCTTAGTATAGTTAAGAGTAGTCTACTAGTAGTACTAGGTTATAGCTAGGATATTATCTTTAGTTACAGCATTGCCTTATTAAGCAGTCTCTTTATTTATCTTATATTTAGCTTACTTAATAAGGAAGTTAAGCATATTAATAGTATAGTAGAAGTAAGGCGTAATCTATACAGATTAGCGTTAGGCAGTCACTAGGCAGAGTTTTAAACTTACTTTAAAGTATCTACTAGCGTTACTACCTAAGTAGTTAGAGTATATACTAAAGTTATTCTTATATATATAGAACTTCTTAGGACGCCTAAAGACCTATATAAACAACTTAATTATTTTATTAGAGTTAGAGCTAGACTTAGTAAACAGCTTAGTTACGCACTTATAGCACTAGAACTAAGTAAGAAAAGGCTGTAAAGCTATATTATTAGGTAATATATATATAAAGTCTAGTAACTTAGCGTTAATAATGTGTAAAGGCAGAGAAGGTATAATTACAAAGAAATAGAGTAGAAAGTGTATAAGTGTAAGTAGAGTGCAGATAAAAAAGAAGAAGTTAAGGTATCTACTCTTTATATACTGCAACACTCTTACCTCTATCTACTGCCCTACTAACATTCTACTACCTTACTACCTACTTTCTAAATAGTTAAACACCTAAAACTTTATATAGTTAGTAAGGAATAATATACACCTAATAGAATACTTACTATATACCTACAAAGCTCTAAGTCTAGAGTAAACAATAACTGTATTTATAACAAAGGCATAGCTAATACTACGTAATTAGCAGATAGACTCTTGTAATAGAATTAATCTAAATATAGAGTAATACCTAATATTGTTATAATAAGCTACCTATACATAGTATATTACTTAGAGCCTACTTACGCAGAAGAAGAACAACTCTTAAGTACTAACTAAATACTTTATAGAGTACCTCTTAGATAATAGTAATAATATATCTAGCTAAACTACTGCTGTAGTTAAGTAAATAAGTCTACGCCTCTAGTAACTGTAGTTATTTAAACTAAGAGTAATAGTACCTCTATAAAGCTTATAGACAAAGAGCCTAGATACTTAAGTAACCTATAGAGGATAAGTTATTAAAGAAAATAGCCTATGTAACAGTCTAGGCAAGGCCTAGTAAAAGATATCTATTTCTTAACTATTTTGCTAAAAAGCAGATATAAAACAACTAGATTAACTAGTTGTTTAGATAGATAATTAATATACTAGCTTAGAAGACTAAGCTATATAAGAGGCTAGCTTTACGCTCTAAACCCTTTAGCTTCTCTCTAAGCTAGATAGGGCTAGACTCTTATAGCCTAGAGCAGTATATTACTACACCTAACACTAGCTCTTAGGTAACTACAGTCTCTAGACTTAGAGTAGCAGTACCTTATAAGAACTATAGTGCAGTAATAGGTATTCTATAAAGAGAACCTACTATAATTACTATATAGTTTATTCTATATCTTCTTCTTACTATACTTCTAGAGATTAAGGCTACTAGACTAAAAGCACTAGATTCTTAAAGAGACTAAGCTAAGGCTGTAAACACCCTATAGGGTAGTACTAGCTAAACACTTATTTAGTAATCTACTAAACTATTACCTAACTCTCTAGCAGTCTTTACTATAGGTTCTAGAGTCTTTAATTCTAAAGAATCTAGAGGTAAAATTACCTAGTAAGTAGTAAACTAGTGCTAGCTGTACCTTGTAAGGAGTTATTTATACTAATATAATTAATAAATCTAAGCACCTACTAATAAGCAAACTAGCTTTCTTCTAACTAATTTCCTCTTATGTTAGAGGTTTTTTTAGAGTTTAAACTAGTAAGTATTAGTATATAGAGTTTAGTACTCTAGAATAAACTATAAGAAGGAGGGGAGGCTATTATTAGAGGCTTTCTACTTTAGGTATACTAACTCTTAAAAACACTTTAGAGCAACTATAGTTACCTCTTAGAGCCTATATATACGTATATATTCCTCTAAATTCTTAAAGGCTTAACCTCTAAGGATTTATCTCTTATCTTATCTAATACTATACGTTTTGTCCTATTTCTTGCCTACCTACAGTACTCTTACAGTAGTGTTACTACTATAAGCTCTTTATAGGCTATAGGACTTTCTATTACTATAGTATAAAGAGCTCTCTAGCACTCTCTAAGAGCTTAGACTTACAGTGTTAAAAGAGGAGCCTTACTTCTTCTTTAACGCTAAGTAGAAAAATATACTACTATTCTATGTAGACAATATTCTCCTTGCCTTCTATAATAATAATTAAGCATCTGCTAAGAAGCTAATAAGCTTATTAATAAGTAAGTACTAGATTAAGGATTATAGAACTGCTAAATAGTTCTTAGAATTTAGATTATATAGGATAGATCTGCTAAAACTATAACACTTACCTATAACGCCTATGTTAAGAAAATAGCTACTAAGTTTAACGTTGTAGGTAATAGATCCTTTCTATTAGTACTATTACTAATAGAAAAGCTGCTTAAGTATACTAGAGAAGCTTTAAAACAAGAAGTTAAAGCTTACTAGGAGTAGGTTAGGTCTACACTCTATACAGCAATTATAATCTAACTAGATATAGCATATACTGCCTTATAACTCTCTTACTATTTAACTAATCTAGAAGCAGCTTACTTTAAAGTAGCTACTTAAGTACTAGTATACTTCTATAAAACTAAGTACTTAGGTATAAGGTACAGAGCTTATAATAGCAGTTAATTACTTATCTATAGTAATATGTTATTTGCTAATAATTAAAAGAGTTGTAGATCCTCTTAAGAGTATATAGTCTAGTTAATTAGAGGTCTAATTATCTAGAAAGCAGTACACTAATTAACTATAACTACTTCTACTATAAAAGCTAAATTACTTATATTAGAGCACGTAGCTAAGGAGTTAATTACTCTAAAGTAATTTCTAACAGAACTATGTTTAGATTTAAGAGTGCTATAGGAGATCTTCTGTAATAACTAATAAATAATCTAATTAGTTGTTAAAGAGAGTAAATAGCTTACTACCTAGCTGCGCTATATAGATATCTAAAATATGTAGTTAAAACAAGAGTATGCTAAGGGAATAATTAAGGTAATATATCTAAATATAAGTAAGATACTAGCTAATAGACTTATAAAAGCACTGCCTAGGCAAGCTTATAAGTGCTTTTTAACACACCTTAATCTATATAGTATATATTATAAAGAGAACAGTTACTAGAAAAAGCTAGTTAATAGAGAAAGAGAAGATCTTTTTTATTAAAACTAATAAAGAGAACAACCTTTTCTCTAAGGTGCAGAACGCTACTATAGCTACTAGTAGCAGCTCTCTTAAGTATATGCCTAGCAGCTATAGAGCTTAAAAACCTAATAAACAGCTACCTATCTACGCTTAAAAGAGGTCTAGGCATAGTAGCTATTATTAACTATCTTCTTTATTACGTAGATAGCAATACACAGCTTACTAACCTACTATACACTTAATTAGCTATAATAGTAATTAATTATTAGATTTAGAGTTACTTACTAGAGTTATTACGCTATTAGACGTAACTAGCGTGTCTACTAGCTCTAGCCTTAGCAGCTCTAATACAGAGTGCCTAATAAGCTACTAGTCTACTATCTAATAGCTCTTTTTAGATAATATATAGGGGGTAGTAAAAGTACCTAGAAACATAGTGCTTATAGTACCTACTATATAAACCTGTATCTAGGTTCTCTAGGCACAGTATAGCTAAGCTACTTGCTAGTAGTGCGTCTATATAGTATATATAGGGAATTAGCTAGTACACTAGCTCTAGAGCATCTAATAACACAGAGAGAGGCTTACTTATTAGTAGAAGTAGAAGCAGAGCAGAGGTAAGAGTAAGAGTATAGGCAGTATAGGCAGTAGTAACTATAGCTATAATAGTAGCAGCGTTAAATAAGCCTATAAGCCTAACAGATAACGCTTAGTTAGCTAAAGCTAGAGTAGAAAGTAGTAGTAGTAAAACAGAGTAGCTGTGTAGAGCGCTAAGCACGTAGATAAGTAGAAGTAGAAGTAGAGATAGTAGTAGTAGTAGTAGTAGTAGTAGTAGTAGTAGTAGTAGTAGTAGTAGTAG